>QFES01000866.1:32738-116606 GCA_003316375.1 Tylopilus plumbeoviolaceoides
GGGCAGCAATGGTGGGGGTTGAGAGTGGCATAGGAGTCTTGCAACGAGGGGCAAGAAGGGGATTCTCAATAGCCTCTCCTGCTAGGCGGTGGATGGCAGCACGCTTAGCGCGTTGGCGGTCTTCCCAAGAGATTTTGTAGGACGTAGTGACGAGGGGGATATGCCCGACAGCGAGATAGCTGGGGCAAATGGAGAAGCTAGTTCTTTTGTTATGCTACCAAGCGTGAACTAGTGAGAGAACAGTGCAGAGATGCGCGGATAATGACCAGAGGTTTCTGCACAACCTTGTGTGAAGAGTAACAATGAAGCGAGAGCAAAGTCAACCTTGATGATGCTGGAGCGAAGAGATACTCAGACCTAACCCTAGGCCTGGACTAGTGTCAAGCAATGGTGAATTGCATAGAACTAGCTTAAGGAAATACAAGTACAGCTACTACCCTTTATATAGGGTTGGGAATGGCGCACGGACCAAGTCCGTGTATGGTACAACGACGAACGAGGAGAGTGGAACGATCATGAGGAGCGAATCGGAAAGGAGAAGAGAATCGTATGATGACAAAAAAGAAAACAAACATGGGTGCACAGCAACAGGCCTGTGGAGGAAAGGATGCGTCGTTGATCAGAGTCTAGGTCAGGCATAGGTACATCTGAGTCACAACGAGTCAAAGACGAGAGAGGAAAGAAAAAGACACGCCACATCCATATCGTAACACTTATGGAACCCGTCGAACGGCTTACCCTCTCCCAGCAACGCACCTATCCCTTGCTCAATGGCAGCAGCATTTCCGTTCCGAACTTTGAGCCATCCCCTCCCTTCGCTCCCATTTCTTCCCCCCACAATGAGCCTACCGCACCGACAGACCAATTCCCCTCTCCTATCCTACCCGCCCAGGAACATCCCCCTACTCCCTCTCCCTTTCCGTGCCGTACATGTCGATCCTCATCGGGAGCCAAGGTTTTTCTTACCGCCAAGGGTAAGGAGATTGCTCAACAACAGGCTCAGTCATCCCTTCCCCCTTCCTCTTCCACCGTCGTCCAATCGGAATCCCCTGACAAGGAAGACTTCTGACTAGGTTTCAAGGACGCCCTCCACTTGGTCTATAGAGGTGCTTGAGGGTAAGCACCTGGGTAGAAATGGGGTAATGTTACGATACGGATGTGGCGTGTCTTTTTCTTTCCTCTCTTGTCTTTGACTCGTCATGACTCATACCTATGCCTGCCCTAGACTCTGATCGATGATGTGTCCTTTCCTCCACAGGCCTGTTGCTGCGCACCCACATTTGTTTCCTTTTTGTCATTGTACGATTCTCTTCTCTTTTCTGATTCACTCCTCATGATCATTCCACTTTCCTCATTCATTGTTGTACCATACACAGACTTGGTCCGTGCGCCATTCCCAACCCTATATAAAGGGTAGTAGCTGTACTTGTATTTCCCTAAGCTAGTTCTATGCAATTCACCGTTGCTTGACACTAGTCCAGGCCTAGGGTTAGGTCTGAGTATCTCTTCGCTCAGCATCGTCAAGGTTGACTTCGCTCTTGCTTCATCAATTACTCTTCGTGCACAGTTGCGCAGTGGTCTCTGGTCGTCGTCCGCGCACATCTGCACTTGTCTCACTAGTTCATGCTTGGTAGCGTAACAGTTATTGTATTGTTTGTAAAGCCCTTCATAATCATCATCATTGATAACGCAATGGAGGGATACTTGCTGATAGGTGGTGAACCTAATCGCCTGTTTAAGCAAGTGTGTTGCTTCTCCTTCAGAGACCTTTGCTTCTTGTCTGAGTATGTCAAACTTTTGAAGGAAGTCCGATGTCAGCATCGATCCTTGTCATAGTGCCTTTAGTTCTTGGTATGACTGATACTCAAGAGTCGTGATCTGGAAAAAGTTTGTGAACTCCTGTTGGAATTCGACCCAGGCAGGCCAAGCATCTTCTCCCCAAACGTCTCCTGAATCTTTCTTCTTTGTTACCTCTTTGTCGAGGTATTTCTTCATCATTAGTTGGGCGAAGGGTTCGGCTTTCCCTTCAAGATGAAGCAAAACTGCTGTGGCCAATGCCTTGTTTGATTTCCAGTTCTGAGCCGAGACCCAGAGACGTATCTTTGTCCACCATAGGCGGAACTTCTTCTTGTTGCCATCCCATTTCCCAGGATCTATGATCTTCTTGACCGTTTCTTCTTCCTTCTTTGCATTCTTCTTTAGAGCCTCAACCAGGGCATCTTGGAGATCATCCACTGGCATGCTGAAGGGGTTCGACATCATTGCTTACTATCAAGTATCTTCCAACCTGATTCTGGGCAATTCTTCTGATGTATCGTTTCAAGGGGGTGAATATCGATTCTTTGTGGGTAAAGTAAATCTTCTGAGACAATGTCTTGCGCTCAAGTATGTAGTCTTATCCAAGTGTTACGACCTAGACTTGAGTCGTGACGCTTGAGGGCAAGACAATGGAAATACCGGTGTTCAAGGCTTTTAAAGCTAGTCATCAAGCTTAAAGCGAGTAGATAGAAGAGTAGAGCGGTATCCTTAATTCACTCCCAAGTCCTAAGATGAGAGGAAACAAATGGATAAGACTGCGGTGTACGGTAATGTACATGGGCTTAAATACTAGAATGAGGAATGCACAGACCAGTCTGAAAACTACCTGGTAAGGATGAGTGATGCTGCATATGCAGCTATGCACAGTCAAGGCTGTACATTTTAAGAAAGTGGAGTTATACAAGAGCCAATAGAAAAGACGAAAGGAATCATACAATATGTTAGCTAATGAGACAGAGTAAAATGGTGAACAAGGATGAAATCGTAACAAAAAGCTTTGAACACTAGTCTTGGTGTATCATCTTGCCCTCATTGGCAAGTGTCATGACTCAAAAGTCTAGGTTGTTACACTTGGATAAGACTACCTATTTGAGCACAAGATGTTGCCTCAGAAGATTCATGTTATACTCTCACAAAGAAATGATATTCACTCCCCCAAAACAATACATCAGAAGACTTGCCCAGAATCAAGTTGAAAGATACTTGATAGTAAGCAATGATGGCAGACCCATTCAATATGGACAATCTTAAAGCAGCATTGGTTGATGCCATGAAAGAAGGAACAAAGATGGAGGAAACCATCAAGAAAATTGCTAACCCAGGTAAATGGAACAGTCACAAAAAGAAGTTCCGCCCCTGGTAGACAAAGATGCATTTATGGGTTTCAGCTCAAACCTGAAAATAGGACAAGGTGCAGGCTATAGCAATTCTACTCTGGCTAGAAGGAAAGGTGGAACCATATGCCCAACTCATCATAGAGAAATTCCTCAACAAAGAAATGATGAAGTACAAGAAGGACAACAATACTTGGGAAGTATATGGGGAACCAGCTTGGCCAGACTGGACAGGCCTTCAGAAAGAAATTACAGAGTTTTTCCAGATTAAAACTCTCATGTACCAGTTATACCAAGAGTTAAAGATGCTTTGACAAGGATCGATGCTCACTTTGGACTTCCTCCAAAAGTTTGATATCCTCAAAAGAGAAGCAAAGGTATCAAATGAGGAAGCTGCTCACCTACTCAAGACTGCAGTCCACTTCTCCACCTACCAATAGGTTGCTCTTCACTGTGAAATTGACAAAGATGGTTACTCAGGACTGTACACAAACTATGACAGCTATGGAAAGACCCTGGAGAGAATCCATGAAGAGCAAGGCACAGATAGGGCAGCACAAACCCCAAGGCCTTACCAAGGGCAGTACTGTCCTCCCCAAGGCCAGACAAACTGAGACCAACACTGGTTTACACCCATGGGGACACAGCCTGGTCACAGAGCTCCAATGGAGATCAGAATACAGTACACTAGTGATACCCATACATGCTACAACTGTGGGGAAGTAGGGCATATCACCTGAAACTGCAAGAAGCCAAAGAAGACAAACATGAGGTCCTTGGATCTCAGACAAAGACAGGAACAGGTGGCAGAAGGAGTGGGGTATGCTTCACACAACACTGCTTATGTAACAGCAAAAGCAGAGGCCTACTGGTGAGACAAGATTGCAGTAGAGGCTAAACAACAAGAGGTTTTAAAAGCCCAGCAATCATGAATAATGAAGGGTTCATGATCTAGAGGACTATACTGATGATGATTTTCCTGTATGCATGTTAGACTCTATTTTTGGGGTGCTTTTCAGTGAAAGTGTGGCATCTAAAGACATGCTTAATTCCCCTATGACTAACTGTTCCACAGAAATATTGTCACAAACCTTCAACCCTGAAACGCCAAGGCAATTTACAATCCAGACAAGCTGACAATTCAGAACACCTACAGGATGGAAATCAACAAGAGTTGGCACCTTACTTGATTCAGGCACATCAAATTCCTTCATTGACCTTAACTTCTGCAAATATAACAATCTTATTCTCTGAGAACTAGCTAACTCAATGATAGTCACAAACACTGATGGCTCTGAAGGGGCTATTAGCAACATCACCCATCAAGTAACCATTTTGTTGGACATCCAAGGACATTCAGAATATGCCGACTTCTACATCACAATTCTGGGAACCCACTCACTCTTCATAGGATATGATTGGCTAGAACACCATAACCCAGAAGTTGGTTGGGTCAAAAGGGAACTAACATTCTCTAGATGCACCAGTTGGTGTAAAATTCATCTGCAAAGCTGACTACTAGTACCAGCTTCCATGTTTCAATGAGCAATCAAAGAAGGACTCAAGGAAAAAGTACCTGTTCATTATCATGATTACCTTGATGTCTTTTCACAAAATGAATCAGAAAGAATGCCAGTTAGAAAACCATGGGATCATTCCATTGATCTCAAGGAAGATTTCAAACCAAGAAAGGAGCATGTCATTCCCTTATCCAACCCTGACATGAAAGAAGTCAAAATATTCATTGAAAAAAAACTCAAGAAAGGATATATTCGACCATCCAAGTCACCTCAAATGTCACCTGTGTTCTTTATTCTCAAGAAAGATGGTAAAAAACGAATGGTCATTGATTACAGATACCTCAATGATAGAACCATCAAAAATGTGTACCCATTACCACTAATTCCCCAATTAATAGATCCATTCAAGGGTGCAGATCTTTTCACCACCCTAGACCTGTGATGGGGCTACAACAACATATGCATTAAAGAAGGAGATGAATGGAAAGGAGCTTTCATCACGCCACTGGGATCCTATGAACCATTGGTGATGTATTTTGGAATGACAAATTCATCCTCTATATTCCAACAGATGATGAATGATATCTTCAATGACATGTACATGGTTATCATTATCTTTATAGATGACTGTAATATCTTCATCAAAGGAAGGCCAACAGAAGAACACTGCAACAAAATTGTCAAGGAAGTTCTCCAACACCTACAAGAAAATGACCTATATGTCAAACCTGAAAAATGTCACTTCAAGCAAAAGAAAAATGACTTCCTTGGTATGGTCATATCCGAAAAAGGCATAGACTTAGAAATGCAAAAATCAAAAGTAGCCAGTATTCTCAACTGGCCAATCCCAACCCAACTCAAACAAGTACAAGGTTTTCTTGGTCTTTGCAATTATTATTAACAGCATTTCATTGCAAATTTTGCTGATATTGCCAGACCCCTAAACAATCTAACCAAAAAGGACACACCCTTCATATGGGGGCCAGAACAAGAAAAGGCATTCAATAATCTCAAGGAATGTTTCACCAAAGCACCCCTTCTTGTATACCCAGATCAAGAAAAAGAAATGTGAGTGAAAACTGACACCATTGATATAGCCACAGGAGGTGTTGTCGAGCAGAGCATGTGTCTGCGAGGGAAGGCCACCAGACTTACCTGGGTGGTGTGAGACGAGCACAGATGATAGGAGTGAGACAGAGAACTTGTTCTATTACATCAGGGAGGCTTCCCTGGTATATATACTGTATACTAAGCATCTAAGCAATTTGTTATGATTTCACCCCTTTTCATCATCCTCATTGGCTAACGTATCGTATGACTCGCTTCCTTTTTTCCATTGGCCTTCTATATGATTCCACTTTCTTACTCGTACAGCATCGACTGCGCATACCTATGTGCGCAGCATTGCACATCCTGGTTAGGTAGTTCATAGCTCGGTCTGTGCGCAGCCCTCTCTAGTATATAAACCCATGTAAAGTACCTAGGACGACAGTCTTATCCACTTGTTCAAATTCTCGCCTTAGGCCCGAGTGCGAATTAAGGATACCGCTCCTACTCTACCTTTTTTACTCGCTTTAAGCTTGACGACTAGCTTTAAAGCCTCGAACACTGGTTACTCGATTGTCTTGCCCTCGAGCATTACGACTCAAAAGTCTAGGTCGTTACACAATTCCCCAGAGGGTAGGTGAAGACCTTGCAGTATCTGCATGCCTTATTACATAAGGTCCAGACTGTATCTGGTACAGATATACCAAGTCTGGTGCAGTGTGTTGTGGAGTCCAGTGTGGACTAACTCTGGACTATCACAGACTATGTCCAGATGTCCTTCATACTACTACTAGTCTAATGAGGGCATATGTACTAGGTACCCTACTTATCTATTTGACAGGTGTATTATTAGTAAAAGAAGAAGACAGTTTGTGAAGACCAACTGCATTCATCTCTTACTCAAGTGTTTTGATAGCGCAGAATGAAATTACCCAATCTATGACAAAGTGTTAAGACCGTGACTTATCCTCCGATGAACTCCAGAACTCCGGAGTTCTGGTTGGAATGAGGCGTTGGGTTCAGCTTATGTGCTGCCCCCTTGCTTGGTCGTGTGCCTTGGATTTCGGAGTGGATAGTCGGAGGTCAATTGGAGTTGCTAGGACTTGGGTAGATCGCAAAGAGGAAGATGAATTTGGAGTGCGGAAGACAGAGGATAATTGTCTAAGTCAATATTGAAGCTAAAGCTAATGACTATGTACTGGGAACTATATATACAGAGTGTGGACATCACATTAGTAATGGAAGACATCGCATGAGTAAGGGTATGAGTAAAACGGAATCTGAGTAATATGGAGTTTGGAGTTGAGATAGCTGGAGCTGTGTGAGCACAGGTTCGGAAGCAAGAAGGAAGTGGAACTAATACAAAAGGAGAAACATAAGTATGTAAGTGAGAATCAAAGATGTCCGAAGGGCAGAAGTGAAGACCTAAGTGTAAAAGCCTTGGAGTTCATGAGTGAGTGGTCCGGAGTTGGTCCGGAGGGTCAGGGTTAGGACAGGATATGACAAGGAAAAACTATTCAACAATGATTCTGGAAAAGTTTTCATTCCCCTATTGTTACAAACCAAATTATTGACCCTTTGCCATGATTCCCCTATTGCTGGCCATCCTGGTCAGGCAAGAACAATTCATCTCCTTTCATGTTCATGATATTTCACTTGGCCTGGCATCACAAAAGATGCAAAACTCTACATTGATTCCTGTCAGACATGCACCCTCATGAAGGATAGGCAAAAAGCACCTGCAAGAAAGCTTATTCCCCTTTCTATTCCTGAACATCCATGGGAAGACATTTCAGTCAATTTCATTACCGGACTTCCCCTTTCATCTTCTTATGATTTCATTTGTGTTGTCATGGACAGGTTCTCAAAAGAAGTGGTTTTTGTACCTTGTGTCAAAACCACATCCTCAAAGGACTTGGCTAGAATATTCAGGAACAATGTTTGGTGCATTCATGGACTCCCTCATACTATAGTTTCAAATTGTGGACCTCACTTTGTTTCAGATTTCACTTCCAAATTTTGCAAGCTACTAGGAATTGAGCAATGGCTCTTCATGGCATACCATCCTCAAACTGACAGGCAAACCGAAAGGATCAAGTGGGATCTAGAACAGTACCTCTGTGCCTATGTGGCAAAGAAGCAGGAAACGTGGACTGAATGGATCAAATTAGCCCAATTCCAGCACAATAATGCCCTCACTTCTTCCACTGGCACTATTCCTTTCGCTATCACCCAAAATTACCACCCCCATCTTGGTTTTGAAGGAAATACAAAGTCCACCACTGGAGAATTTGGAAAAGAAGCAGGAAAAGCTCACATGGAAATTAAGAACATCCTTGAGGCTACCCAAAAAAGGATGAAATGTTCTGTGGAACAAAAAAGAAGTGAAGCCCCTGACTATGCCATTGGAGATCAAGTCTGGCTTTCCACAGAACATCTCAAATTACCCTATACCACATGAAAGTTGACCCAAAAATGGATTGGACCCTATGCCATCACCAAAATCCTACCAAATGCAGTTACATTGCACCTCCCTAAATCCATTCACATCCATCCAATGGTCAACATTTCTTGCATCAAACCTTATCAAGAAGTTCTTGATGGTCAGCCCACTTCCTGCCCTAATCCTGTGGTTGTTACGGAAGAAGAACATGAAGAATACAAAGTCGACTCAATTGTGACATCATGAATGAAGGGACAGCAGCTCCAGTATCTCATACACTGGAAAGGTTGGGATGAAACAGATTGAATGTGGGAACCATTGGCAAATCTGGCTAATGTGAAAAAGGTGATTGCTGAATTCCACAACTGAAACCCATCTTCCCCACATAAACTCTGAGGACTCTCTACTTCTGACTTTGCTGCTCTTTTCCATGATTATTCTATAGATACTGAAACTCATTTCCATGCCACTCGGTTAGACTTCGAGGGAGATATTTAAAACCCAGGTAATCCTTGACATCCCCAGCATCTTCTCCTCTTAACAACCATGTCTCTTATCATCCTTTTTGTTTGTGCCACCATCGCTTTCATCTCCACCCTGGTCTATGTCCTGGCCCATGCTATCACCATCTATGCCTCCAATTTGGTTACTAAAGCCACCTGCATGCAAACCCCCATTCTTGTTTCCCTATTAGTCAGACCTTGGCATGTATTCACATTCTCCATGGTCACAATGGCTGAATGGTATGCTATCAAAGTAAAGCAAAGTTGAGGTAAGCTAATCAAACATCTCCCTTTGGATTGGAAAAATGACCAATGGGATGTGACAAACGACCAGCTGGTGAATGGGCCAAATCAAGGACAATAGGAAACTTGGTAAGCTGAGTCATCTTTAATAGCAATCCATACCTGGAAACAGATTGGACAAGCTTATTAGGTCATCTCATTGGGACGACTCAATCTAAGAGGAGGGTAGTGTTACGATTTCATCTTTTTTCCTATTGGCCCATGCATCATATGACTTCACTTCTTTTTCTCATTCACTCTAACATTGTTCCACTTTTTATTTTCCATATACATCTACATAGCCTTTGACTGTGCATAGCTACATACACAGCATTACCCATCCTTATAGAGTAATGCATAGCATGGTCCATGCTAGATAGCCTACAGTATAAATACCCCATGTACATTATGACTAGCCTCAGTCTTATCCATTTGTTCTTCTCTCGTCCTTAGACTTGAGTCTGAATTAAGGATACTACTCTCTTTATCTTCCTTTCCACTCACTTTACATAGGTTTGACGATTAACCTTAAAAGCTTTGAACACTGGTCTTGGTGTACCATCTTGCCCTCAAGTGTCATGACTCAAAAGTCTAGGTCATTACAAGCAGCTCCATGCACAGTTCCAGGAACTCACTGGAAGTCTTTCTGAAGATTTCAAATTTTTGACACCTGTTACTCATGACAAGGCATGTCATAATTGGATAGGCATACTGGAATCCTTTGGAACCCCTTCCCCTGTTTCAAATTCACCATTGCTAACCTCATGACAGTCATCTGTCAACTTGCTGTATCCTCCTACTGTTCTGGAGCAGCTCTGCATGCTGCAGGAAAAAAACCCATCTGATCCTTTCAATCTCAACTCACTTCCAGATTTTTCCAGTCATCACCCTGACAACCATATCCATCTGAGCCCCAATTGTCCAGACAATCTCCTTTATCTCCCTTAGCTCCTCTATCTCCTCTCTCACCACTTACTCCATTACTATCATCTTCTTCATCACCTGTTTTACCCACCAATGTTCTGCTACCTTCCCCTACACAATCATCACCTTCTCTCTGAGTCTCATCCCTACTACATCCTAGCCCATTCTCCTCTCCTTCCAAGAGTTCCTTTAATGCTCCACTATCTACTGCTCCAGTCCTACCAACATTCTTACCATCTGTTTCAGTCCATCCTATCCATACTACCGCTCATCTGCAGCCATTTGCAGCTGTCCTTCCACCTGTTCTTCCTGTTCTTCCTCCACCTATCATTTGTCCAAACTGTCATATCCCATGCAACTCTAAACCTCCAAACCTCACCTCTGCTCTCATAAACACAAACTCCAACACTTTCTTGCTTTGTACTTACTCCTGTTCCTCTGGACTCTTGCTATTGTTCCCTTTATGTACTAGTCTCACTCCTCAGTCACCTCTGAACTTGTGCTTGCACAGCTCTGGCTTTGTTTCTATTCTGTTCTGTCTTTCTTACTCATTGACTTACTCATGCTATGTCCCTCCATTACTAATGTGATATCTGCTACTCCATATATAAACTCCTTCAAAGTCATGTATTAGCTTGGCTTGAATATCAACTAGAACTGTTGAACTTCTTTTTCAATCACTCCTCTTTTCAATAGGACTTCTCTTATTCTAACTCTGCATTGTCTATCTCTGCTCTCCGAAATATTGGAACACAAATGTCAGCAAGGGCACAGCACATAAGCTGAGGCCAATGTCCCCTAGGAATCTGACAAACTCTGGAGTTCCAGAGTTGTAAAGGAGTTCATCTCTGGCACAGCTCTAACACAAACCCTCCCTGTGTTATGGCTAACCAAGGATTTCAGATACCCCTTTGGGGTACCCAAAATGCTCCTAAGTTCAATGGTAAATCCCCTGTGCAGCTTCTGCGCTATTTAGAGGATATATATTTCCTCAGGGTTGCTGCTGGACTTATGGACAAAGAAAAAGTCAAAGCCACTATCCAGTATGCAGACCTCAATAAAGCAGAGGTTTAGGAAATGTTACTGTCCATGTCTGCTAACCCTGCTGACTGGGCAGTATTCATTACAGCAGTCAAGCAGCTCTATCCAGGCTGTGAAGGTACCAACAAGTATTGCCAAGCTGACCTTCAGTATCTTGTAGAGTATTATAAGGCTAAGCCTATGTGAAGCCAAGAAGACCTAGGAGAGTACCAGAGAAAGTTCACGAAAGTGGCTTCCCATCTCCTGAATGCCCAGAAGCTATCCAAGACCGAAAGGAATTCCCTATTCATGCAGGGGTTCCCTCCTGAGGTTGGAGATAGAATCTGTTACCAGCTTCTGATTGTGAAGCCAGACCTCCATCTGGATGATCCATATCTGATTGAGAACACAGTTGCTGCAGCTAAGTTTCTTCTGACTGGTTCTGCACTTCATTCTCTCTATGCATTGACCCTGGTGGCACCAGGTCCATTGATTGGTGCATGATCCTTTCATTCCACAAGGGCATCAGAAGTCACAGCTCAGACAGCCACTCTGTCCAGAATTTTTTCCATAGCACACATGAATCTGTCTGTGATGACCATGCCATCAGCACTGAGGCATGAGGTTCACACACACATGCATACCAGGCATTTCACATTTTGTGATCTACCCAGACATTTTATTCTGGACTGTCCTCATGTCCAGGAGTATCTTGCTTCTGGCAAGGCACTCTGAGGTACAGATGGTCGATTATATCAGCCTAATGGCAAATGAATCCCTAGGATCCCTGGCTGTAAACGTCTTAAGAACATGCTGGACTTTCTTCAGGATTCCCAGTCATTTGAATCTTCCACTCCTGTTCAGAGTTCTTCTTCTGTCCACAATATCCCTCTATAGGTATTCTATTCTTATCCTATCCTACTGATGCTATCCTTGACATCAAACCTTCTGCCTTCTTTTTCATGGCAGAAGACAAGCCAGAGTACACTCTACTTGCTTATGCTAACCCAGCCTTTCAACCTTACTTTGCAAAAGCCTGGGCTACTTTTAAAGCTGATAAGGCAACAAAGAACAGATGAGGGAAGAGAGTCTAATTTGATGGCATTGAAGTTTCCTCTCAAAAGTCTGGTCACTTGGACCTGAGATCAATGACCGTCATGGAGGAGATACTATCTCTGGAGCTTCAAAGATCCCCCTCTCTAAGTGCACCTGCATGTCCTCTGATGTTCCCTGTTGTTGTAGCAAAGTTTCCTTCAATGAGTCCATCCTCATCACAATCCTCTTCTGTTCTTCCAAAGCCTGCTAAAGTATTTGCAGCATTAGAAAGCACTCCACTCTGCACTTCTGTTGCTAACCCCACTCTTTTTCCTGCTTCACAAGGGCAGTATAGGTATTCCTTCCCACTGGAAGACAAGTCCACTCCTTGGAGAGTCCTGGACACAGTGTTGCAAACCAGCATACTAGTACCTGTCCCTGTCAAGGACCTCTTCACAGTCACACCTGAGTTCCAGAAACAATTCCAGGACCTCACTACCACTAAATGTGTCCTGTCTGCTAACTCTGTACAGGTCAACAAGCTATTAGGTGATGATCCACACTCCATGGAACATGAATGGGGAGATGTTGTTTGATTTCATCCATTTTATCCTTTCTCTCCTTTCTCATTGGCTAACATATTGTATGATCTCTTTCACCTTATTCTATTGGCTCTTGTATGACTCCACTTTTCTAACTACACAGCTTTGACTACGCATAGCTGTGCATGCAGCATTGCTCGTCCATACTAAGTAGTTCATAGCTTGGTCTGTGCATTTATCGTACCAGTATTTAAAACCCATGTACACTACAAGTTTCAGCAGTCTTATCCATTTGTTTTCCTCTTGCCTTAGGCTAGAGTGTGAATTAAGGATACCGCTCTCTTTACTCTTATCTACTTGCTTCAAGCTTGCCAATTAGCTTTGAAGCTTTGAACACTAGTTGAACGTGTTGTCTTGCCCTCGAGCATCACGACTCTAAGTCTAGGTCATTACAGATGTGGTCCTACACAAGGATGATGGTCTCATCATTGCTCACCACAGCATATCCCTTCATGCCATTGATGCAGTGGTGAAAGGCACAGAGCAAATGATCTGATGTGTTTTAGACTTTGAGTTTGAGACCATAGCCATGCCTAAACAGGTGTGGGAGCAGCTTGGACTTTCTGTCTGCTCCAATCATATCATGCATTTATCTTCCACTACCACCTCCACAGACCCAACCCTTGGTGTCCTGGAGAAGCTTGAGCTTGATTTTGGTGCCAGAGTTGTTCGTCTCCAGGTCCAGGTCAAAGTACTCCCCCATTGTATATATGTGTACAGTTCTGTATAGCATTGTGCAGACCCACAGGCCTACAGCAAGGTTATATTTTGTATGAATCTGTACAGCTGTACAGAGTTGGGTTGCTGTACAGGTTTATATATATTTCAATCCTATATGGTGCTGTATGGGTCTGCACAGGTATACTTTGTACAGCACTCTGCAAGTGTGTACAGCTGTGTGCAGGTCTGTAGAGGTGTGTACAAGTGCATACTAGTACAGGCTTATACAAAAGTATAATATTCAGAATTCCAAACAGATTTCAATCAACACAATGACATTAAATCAACCAAATTCCAGCAACAAAGATACTACATGACAACACTACTGGCCCATGGGAGCAAGAGCATACTCATACTCATCTTCTGCAGTGAGCTAAGTGCAAACAGTAATGTTCTGACTATAAGAAACACCTTAGTATTGAAACACCAAGACCCAAGAACACTCACCCAGCACATTCAGCCTGTCTCTCAAGTTGCTGTTGAAGCTTCAGTCCTGAGTTGTGGTGTTCAACAACTTGTCCAATCAGGTTATAAATTTGACATGCTGGTTGATCAGGTCAACTTTGTTTTCAAGGTTTTGGATCTTTCCATGGCTTGCAAGACAGGCAAGGACAGCCTTGATCTGAAACTGGATAAGTCAGACCAAATCTGAAAAAAGCCATCACAATTGCAGCTTCTTGTAGATATTGCTTGAATTCCACCATCTGACTGAGGAGTTTCTGACTGTTACCATAATAGGCCTTAGAGGCAATCACATACAGCACATTGTGTGCAAAGTTGCATCCTACACCCTGCAATACTGTAACATTAGACCAAATGATGCGACAACAGAAAGACACACCTTTGTATTGGGAGGACCAGGGAGGAACTTGGCACCCTCAATGAGTTTAGATGCCCAATTCCATAGCCATTGGACCAACTCATTCTCACAAAGCTTTGCAGGTGGCTTGAGCTTGTAGAGCGAGACAACATTAGCAACACATATGTGTTTGATCTCCAAGCAGAAGATAGAGCAATCTTCATATATCTAAAAGCATCAAAACATCCTACACTTGATATGAAAAGAATGGCCTACAAGGATATAGAGTTCTTGTTTGTAGGATGGGATAAGGCCTCCTTTGAGATAAATATGTGCTCACTGATACCTTATCAAACATTGGCAGACAATGTCAGGTATTATCTCTTGTTTCATGTCTTTGCAGTCTGGGAATGCATTGCAACCAGCTAAGTGCACTCACCATTTGAGCTTTGCATCATCAATTAGGGTTTTCCACAAATTAGGCCAGGAAGAACATTTCAGCATGTTCTTGTTCAAGGTTCAAACGATCTTGGGGCCCTCTTCTTGGTTCCTTGCATACCAGCCTTTGTGGTGTAGGAGTTTGTCACTCTCTACAATGGAAAACCCCTCTTTCACAGCTTTCCAGGTCGTCATCCCACACCAATCCATGTCAATCCATTCCAGTCCATTCAATCTGTGTCTGTCCATTCTATTTCCATTCCATTAGTCCACATCCGGGTCGTCCAGACTCACTGCTGTTGTACATATCACTTTGGACATTGTGTGCCAGGGTTCTAGGCCTGTGCTGCTGTCACTGCCATATCATAGAGGCAGCCCTCTTTATTTTCCTTCACATCTGACAGGGGTAATAGGGTTCCTGGAAGTTTTCTTGTAGTATTTCAATACTACACCCTACTTAAGAGCTTGTCTAGCTATGAATAGATCCATCTTCTTGCAGTCTGAAGGTCTTCTGCCCATGTGCAGGACTGTCTCTGATTCATTTCTCCCTTCCTTTCCCTTCATCTTCATCAACTTCAGTATCTACTTCTGCTTCCATGTCCACCTCATCCAATTCTGTGTCCAGACATCCATTCTGTGTTTCCCATGCTCTGGACTCTCTTGCCTGTGCTCAAGATAGGTTTGGAGCAAACCTTCTCTCTTCTTTCCTCTTATGAACCCTTGGGACAAGTTATACTCACTTCCCACACTAACTATCTTTCTTACAGTGGACACCCTCAGGCTCATATTGACATGGAGGCATGGTGCCCCACTGTGTTGGTGATGATGACCAAGTACATCATATGCACCATCTGGCTTTTCTTCTGAGTGTTCCCCTAGCATGGTCAAAGTTTACTTGGTGAAGAAATGTAACTTGACAACATACTTTTGTGCTCATCATGTCTGCTTTCATAAGGTGCCTGCATTGGCAACCTCCCATATGGCACATTCAGGTGCTCCTCTAGGATGGGTAGTTAGTGCAACCTTACAAAGTAATATACCTAATGGCTCACCTTCCCTCATATCCTGGTCCATTTGTTGGTGATGCAAAATTCTGTCTTCAGTACCTGATCTCTCATGACATGCACCTGCATATTGCATCAGTGACATGTCATAGTTAGAGGCTTTCTTCTGTCCAGGCAAAGTGGGTCTTTGGTTATGTTTTAAAGAGTTCAGTGTGGACACAGTGATTGGGACCTGTTCATCTCATCATTGTCATCAGAACCTGATGCTAAATCAGGAAAAATTTGAAGCCATTAGCAAGCAGCAGACATACTGATAGTGTTATGATTTCATCCTTTTTCATCCTTCCTATTGGCTAGCTCATCATATGATATGACTCCACCTTTCAGTTTCTACTTATATTCATACAGCCTTGACTGTGGATAGCTACATACATAGCATTGCTTGTCCATACCAGGCAGTTCATAGCATGGTCTGTGCACAGTTCTCTACACTATTTAAACCCATGTATAGTAGCGACTAGTCCTTAGTCTTATCCATTTGTTTTCCTCTTGTCTTAGGACTTGAGTGTGAATTAAGGGTACCACTCTACTCTCATCTCTTATTCCTCTCGCTTTGAGCTTAATGATTAGCTCTAAAAAGCCTTGAATCATTGTCTTGCCCTTGAGCGTCACGACTCAAAGTCTAGGTCGTTACACTTGGATAAGACTACCTACTTGAGTGCAAGATGTTGCCTCAGAAGATTCATACTCTATGCGAAGAATTGATATTCACCCCCTTGAAACGATACATCAGAAGACTTGCCCAGAATTAGGTTGGAAGATACCTGATAGTAAGCAACAATGTCAAACCCTTTTAACATGGACGATCTCCAAGATGCCCTGGTTGAGTCAATGAAGGAGAATGCAAAAAAGGAAGAAGAAACAGTAAAAAAGATTGCTGACCCTGGGAAATGGGACAGAGACATAAAGAAGTTCCGTCTATGGTGGACAAAGATACATCTCTGGATCTCCACTCAGACTTGGAAATCAGACAAAGTACGGGCCACAGTGGTCCTGCTTTGTCTTGAAGGAAAAGCTGAACCTTTCACCCAGTTGACAATGGAAAAGTACCTGGACAAAGAACTAAAAATCAAGGACGAGCATGGGAATCGCTGGAGAGATGATGCATGGCCCACATGGGTTAAATTCCAGGAGGAACTCACAGGATTTTTCCAGATTATGACTCTCAAATACCAATCGTATCAAGAATTGAAGGCCCTCCAACAGGGATCCATGCTCACCATGGACTTCCTTCAAAAGTTTGATATACTCCAACGAGAAGCAAAAGTTTCGGACAGAGAAGCAACACACTTGCTCAAACAAGCGGTCAGATTCACCACTTACTAACAAGTCTCCCTCCAATGTAAAATTAATGAAGACAATTACAATGACCTGTACAAGCAGTATGATAGCTATGGAAAGATGTTGCAGAGAATTCATGAAGAACTAGGAGCAGCTAGGGTGGCTCAAACCCAGAAGCCTTATCGAGGACAGTATTGTCCCTCTCAAGGCCAGACAGGCTGTGAACAACCAAGGTTTACACCGACAGGGACACAGCCCAGCTGTGGAGCTCCAATGGAAATTGGGATGCAGTACGCCAATGATACCCATACTTGCTACAACTGCAGAGAAGTAGGGCACATCGCCCGAAACTGCAAAAAGCTAAAGAAGACAAATGCAAGGTCCTCAAATCTTGCACAAGTACAGCCACAGACAACAGGAGGAGTAGGATACACTTCTCACAATGCTGCTTATGTAACAGCAGAAGCAGAAGCCTACTGGCAGGACAAACTCATGGTAGAAGCTAAGCAACAAGAGGCTTTAAAAGCCCAATGATTGTGAATGAAGAGGGTGTTCATGATCTAGAAGAATATACTAACAATGATTTTCCTATATGCACAATAGGCTCTATTTTTGGGGCGTCTTTCAGAGAAAGTGCGGCATCCAAAGATGTGCTTAATTCCCCTATGACTAACTGCTCCACAGAAACATCATTACAAGCCCTCAACCCCAACACTCCAAGACAATTCACCATCCAAACCAGTCTATGATTCAGAACACCCACAGGATGGAAATCATCAAGACTCAGTGCTTTACTCAATTCAGGAGCATCCAACTCATTCATCAATTTAAACTTTTGCAAACAGCATAATATCATTCTCATGGAATTAGCTAACCCCATAATAGTTACAAATGCTGACAGCTCTGAAGGAGCAATAGGTGACATCACACATCTAGCAACTGTTTTATTAGATGTTCAAGGGCACTCCGAATATGCTGATTTCTATGTTACTATCTTAGGAACACACTCACTCTTTATAAGATACAATTGGCTAGAACGATATAATCTGAGAATTGATTGGGTCAAACAGGAACTGACATTTTCTAGATGTACTAGTCGATGCAAACTACATCAACAAGATCGGCTACCTGCTTCCATGTTCCAACAAGCAATAGAGGAAGGACTCAAAGAAAAAGTCCATCCAATATCACGATTACCTTGACGTCTTTTCCCAGAATGAATCAGAACGAATGCTGATCAGGAAACCATGGGATCACGCTATTGATTTTAAAACAGACTTTGAACCAAGGAAAGATCATATCATTCCTCTCTCAGATACAGACATGGAAGAAGTAAGAACATTCATCGAAAAGGAACTCAAGAAAGAATACATCTGACCTTCCAAATCACCACAAACATCACTGGTATTCTTTATCCCCAAGAAGGACAGTAAAAAACGAATGGTTATTGATTACCATTATCTCAATGACAGGACCATAAAGAACGCTTATCCCCTACCATTAATCCCTCAGTTGATAGATCAACTCAAAGGTGCAGACCTCTTTACCACCATGGATCTCCGATGGGGATACAACAATATCCACATCAAAGAAGGAGACAAGTGGAAAGGAGCCTTCATTACTCCTTTCAGTTCATATGAACCACTGGTAATGTACTTTGGAATGACAAACTCACCTTCCACTTTCCAACAGATAATAAATGATGTCTTCAATGACATGTATACCATCGTCATCATCTTTATGGATGATTGCATATCTTCACCAAAGGAAGACCAACAGAAGAACATCACAGGATTGTCAAAGAAGTTCTCCAGTGGCTATGGGAAAATGATCTATACATCAAACCCGAGAAATGTCACTTCGAGCAAAAGAAGGTCAACTTCCTCGGGATGGTCGTTTCAAAAGAAGGTGTCAAAATGCAGAAATCCAAAGTAGCTGGCATCCTTGACTGGCCAACACCAACATGACTCAAGCAAGTACAAGGATTTCTCGGTCTTTGCAATTATTATTGGCGTTTTATTGCTAATTTTGCTAACATTGCCAGACCCCTAAATGACCTTACAAAGAAAGATACGCCCTTCATATGGGGGCCAAATCAAGAGAAAGCATTCAACAATTTAAAAGAATGTTTTACCAAGGCACCTCTTCTTGCATATCCAGATCAAGAAAAAGAAATGTGAGTAGAAACTAACGCTAGCGATATAGCCACTGGAGGAGTATTATCAGTCAAGGGAGAAGACAGTTTATGGAGACCGACTGTGTTTATCTCTCACTCCTTTGATAGCACAGAATGGAACTATCTGATCTATGACAAAGAGCTTTTGGCAGTCATTAGAGCTCTTAAAGAATGATGCCATTACCTTATCGGAAGAGCCTCCTTCGAGATCTGGATGGATCATAAAAATCTCGAGTATTGGTGAAAGCCACAAACCTTATCCCCTAGACGGGCCTGCTGGCATGCACTTCTTCAAGAATTCAACTATATGATGTGCTATAAGCCAGGGACAACTAACAGAAGACCAGATGCTCTATCAAGAAGACCAGACCATGGTGACACCATTACCAATCACAATACTAATATCACCATTTTCCCAGAAATCCTAGAAACAAATAACATTTCTCTATCCTCATCCTTTTACAACGAACTAACCGATGAATCACAGAAGATTTCAGAAGACATGGAAGGTTTTATCTTTGATGATGAGGAAAAAATATTTAAGAATGATTCTGGAAAAACCTTCGTTCCTCCTTTCTTACGCATGAAACTATTGACACTTTGTCATGACTCCCCAATTGCTGGCCATCCCGGTCAAGCAAGAACCATTCATCTTCTCTCATGATACTTCACATGACCAGGCATCACTAAAGATGCAAAACTTTATGTAGATTCCTGTCAAATGTGCACCCTCACGAAGGGTAAGCAAAAAGCACTGGCAGGCAAACTCATTCCTCTTCCCATTCCCAAACATCCATGGGAAGATATCTCAGTAGATTTCATTACCAGACTTCCTCTTTCATCCTCATTTGATTCCATTTGTGTTATTGTGAACAGATTCTCCAAAGAAGTGGTTTTCATGCCTTGTGTCAAAACCATGTCTTCCAAGGACTTGGCTAGAATTTTCAGGGACAATGTTTGGTGCATCCATGGACTCCCCAGTACTATAGTTTCAGATCATGGACCTCAGTTTGTTTCAGATTTCACTTCAGAACTTTGTAGGCTACTAGGAATCGAGCAATGGCTCTCCACGGCATACCACCCTCAAACCAATGGGCAAACCGAAAGGATCAATCAGGATCTGGAACAATACCTTCATGCCTATGCAGCAAAGAAACAAGAAACATGGGTGGAATGGATCAAATTA
Source organism: Tylopilus plumbeoviolaceoides (assembly GCA_003316375.1). Classification (NCBI taxonomy): domain Eukaryota; kingdom Fungi; phylum Basidiomycota; class Agaricomycetes; order Boletales; family Boletaceae; genus Tylopilus; species Tylopilus plumbeoviolaceoides. The sequence continues at coordinate 52,931 of QFES01000866.1, forward strand.
GCCCAATTCCAGCATAATAATGCCCTCACTTCTGCCACCGGCACTATCCCTTTTGCCATCACCTGAAATTACCACCCCGTCTCAATTTTGAAGGAAATACAAAGTCTGCTGCTGGAGAATTAGGAAGAGAAGCTGGAAAGGCTCATGCAGAGATTATGAAATGTTCTGTGGAACAAAAAAGAAGTGAAGCTCTGGATTACGCAATTGGAGATCAGGTGTGGCTTTCCACAGAACATCTCAAACTTCCCTATACCACACAGAAACTAACCCAAAAATGGATCAGACCTTATACCATCACACTGCACCTTCCTAAATCCATTCACATCCATCCCACGGTCAATGTTTCCCACATTAAACCCTATCAAGAAACTCTAGAAGGACAACCAACCCTACACCCTGACCCAATCGTAATCACAGAAGAAGGACACGAGGAGTATAAAGTTGAATCTGAGTCAATAGTAGCATCACGAATGAAAGGATGGCAACTCCAATATCTCATACATTGGAAAGGCTGGGACGAAACAGATCATACATGGGAACCAATAGCCAATTTGGCTAACACCAAAAAAGCAATTACTGAATTCCATAAAAAGAACCCATCCTTCCCACGAAAACTCCAAGGAGTTTCCACCTCCAACTTCACCAATCTTTTCCATGATTACTCTATAGATACCTGTTACGATTTCTTTACGATTTCTTCCTTTTTCATCATCCTCATTGGCTAACATATCGTATGATCTCTTTTCCTTTTCCTATTGGTTTACCGTATGATTCCACTTTCTTACTCGTACAGCCTCGACTGCGCACGGCTATGTATGCAGCATCGCTCGCCCATACATAGTAGTTCATAGCTTGGTCTGTGCTCTTCTTGTCTCAGTATTTAAACCCATGTACAGTAGAGTAAACGGCAGTCTTATCCACTTGTTCAAACCTCGCCTTAGGCTTGAGTGCGAATTAAGGGTACCGCTCCTCTATCATCATCTACTCGCTTTAGACTTGACGATTAGTCGTAAAGCCTTAAAAACAGGTTATCTGTTGTCTTGCCCTCGAGCGTTACGACTCAAAGTCTAGGTCGTTACAATACCATGACACATTTTCATGCCACGAGGCTAGACTTCAAAGGAGATATATAAGTTGAGGTTACCCTTGACTTCCCCAGCCTCTTCTCCCAAAACAAACATGTCCCTCATTGCCCTCTTCGTCTGCACCACTGTCACCTTCATTTCCATCTTGGTCTATGTCCTCACCCATGCTGTTACCATCCACACCTCAAACATGGTCCAAAAAGCCATGAGAATGCAAGTTTCCATGGTCGTCTCACTCAGTATTGGACCATGGCATGTTTTCACCTTCTCTATGGTCGTCACCCAGGAATGGTCTGCCATTGGCGTTAAGCAAAGTTGGGGGAAACTAATCAAATGCCCTCCCCCAGATTGGGAAAACAACCAATGGGATGCGACAGCAGACCAGCAGGCTAATGGGCCTAACCAGGGTCAGTGGGGTAATTGGTGAGCTGAGTCACCTTCATATGGCAATCCATACCCAGAAATGGATTGGACAAGCTTATATGTAAGTCTACTTGTTGGGACGACTCAATCTAAGAGGGGGGTAGTGTTATGATTTCATCCTTTTTCATCCTTCCTATTGGCTAGCTCATCATATGATATGACTCCACCTTTCAGTTTCTACTTATATTTGTACAGCCTTGACTGTGGATAGCTACATACATAGCATTGCTTGTCCATACCAGGCAGTTCATAGCATGGTCTGTGCACAGTTCTCTATACTATTTAAACCCATGTATAGTAGTGACTAGTCCTTAGTCTTATCCATTTGTTTTCCTCTCGTCTTAGAACTTGAGTGTGAATTAAGGGTACCGCTTTACTCTCATCTCTTATTCCTCTCGCTTTGAGCTTGATGATTAGCTCTAAAAAGCCTTGAACACTGGTTCCTCGTTGTCTTGCCCTTGAGTGTCACGACTCAAAGTCTAGGTTGTTACAGATAGGTTCATTGTACTGACTTTGTTCAGCATCATCTTCTTGATCACCACTGGGGACTTCAGCTGCAAAGTAGCAGGAGGCATCATCAGCATTGACCTCTTTGTCTTTGTCTTTCTTTGTCTTCCCCTTTATCTTCATTCTCATCTTTGTATTTGTATTTGTATTTGTTGCCCCTTTGTCTTTGTTGACTTCTCTGTCCTTGTCCTCATTACCATCTCCATCTATGTTGACATTGTGTCCTTTGTCTTCACTATAATGTTCCTCTGCCCAACTCCCTGCAGTGTCTTTCTCCTCTGCCAACTTCAAGTCTTGGAGTTCTATAAGTAGGACACTAAGTAGTATCTGCAGATGTTGATGTGATGCACCTTATACATGTCACCATGCTCAACACTGCTCTTTATTCATGAGCAAAGCTTCTGAAACTTGCTCATCGGGATAATGACAATTCACAAACTGAGAATCATGTAGAGGCAACCTAACTTGTTGTTAGTTGATGTTTAAAGATGGAGCAACTACTAAGACTCACTGATTAGGTTTGCTTGTGACTACCTGACTAGGGCCTTGAAAGCCGAAGCAAGAAGATGAGCTACCTAAATGAAACATTGGTTTGACTATGAACTTGGATGATGTCATAACCATGGCCTGCTGACTTTAGGTCCTGGACAAGACTATAGTGATAGAAAACTCACTGAGGGGGATGGAAACTTCTTTGCACTGGTAGAACCATTGGCTTTGGCACACTTACATCCTCATCTCTTCTTTGGAGAGGCGGGCACCATCTTGTTAACAGGCTCACCCGAAAGAACCTCAACACAGGTCTGTTTAGCAAGCAGGTATGTGACTGCATCACTGAACTTTTCTAGCTGCTTCACAACTCCACCCTTGCCGGCACCAGTGTGTTTGAGCTGGCCCACAACATTATGTTGGCTGTTGAGTTGAGCGTTGGCAACATTGACAGCTTCACCAATGTGCAACTCAGGCAGGTTCTTCCACTTCCACATGGCAACCCAACTGAGCTAAAAGAGCCACATATTTCAAATGTGTGATGCCAAATTGATTATATATAACACATGATGCATACAAAGACAAATATAGTTCACAAGAACTTGAAGATAAGGATTTAAGTACTTGTAAAAGGGATATATAGACCAGAGTACTTAGTCAGGAAGATTCACCTGCTTCAATGGAGGACTAGACCTGTTTGAGCCAGATGCAGCCTGTTACAATATGGATGTGGCATGTCTTTTTCTTTCCTTTCTTGTCTTTGACTCATTCTGACTCATATGCTGACCAGCCCTAGACTCTCTACGATGACACATCCTTTCCTCCACAGGCCTATTGCTGTGCATCCATGTTTGTTTCCTTTTCCATCATTGTATGATTCTCACTCCATTTCTTGATTGGCTCTTGTATTGTATGATACCTTTCTCTTTTCTCATTCACTCCTTGTTATCACCACTTTCCTAACTCATTGTTGTACCATACATGTACTTGGTCTGTGCACCATTTCCAACCCTATATAAAGGGTAGTAGCTGTACTTGTATTCCCTAAGCTAGTTCTATGCAATTCACCATTGCTTGACACTACTCTAGGCCAGGGTTGGTCTGAGTATCTCTTTGCTCTAGCATTGTCTAGGTAGACTTTGCTCTTGCTTCATTGTTACTCTTCATGCACTGTTGCACAGTTGTCTCCAGTCGCTGTCTGTGCACGTCTGCACAGTTGTGATATATGTAATGTCTTTTTCTGATATAATAGCTGCTGCAAACTGGGTTTACACCACCAACTTGGAGCACTCCCAGCATTCCACAATGATTCTATCATTTTGACTTGGATGACAAATTGCTCAGTCAACTATTGGATAAAGATTGATGTGAAATTTTTAGACTCTCAGCTTACTGTCTTTTTCAGGAAGGTTGACCTCATGAGAATTTTTACATAACAAAATGAGGCTCACCTTCAGTCGACCATAACACACGAATTGCTCACCAGAATTCAATGATAATGGTAGTTCCTGAGTCGGAATAGTGTGTAGATTATGTTCTGAATGATCCAGTCATAAAACTATGGCCTTTCAGAATTCCAAAATTTCACGACACCGTCATCACACCAGGATTATGCTGGAATTCAATGTGCAGTGATATAGCCAATAAAACCAACTGACAATATCGATTCTAGATGGGGAAAGCAACTAGATACATGCTTGAATAGCTATACCAATGATTCTGCCAATGCCTGTAAATCCTGCTTTGCATACTGCCTAATAGAAATTGCCATTCCAGGGGTTGTTTTCAAGAATCCTACAAGCTCTTCAGTACTGATCAAGTCAGGTGAGAGCTGCAACAGGTATTCAAACCTGAGTTCTTAAAGGATAGTCCAAAAGCAAGAAAATTCTGTACCATTTTTCTTCCGCTCTGCATACTGATCAAGTGACATGAACCATGTAAGAATGTTTTGGCATCTGGGATGTCACTGATGGAGTGGCAAGAGACATGAGTCATTGAAGAAAAAGCGGGGGATGTTGAATAGCTATCATTGCCATTGGAGGGTCCAAGGGATGAAGCATGAGTTGGGATGCCAGCATCAGACTGAACTGCTGTATAAACTGGTGGGGCAGTGTAAATGTCTTTGGATGAGTTGTAATCCACCTCAGGAATGGGTTCCAAGTCTACAAGGGCCTTGTCGGGAACATTGGGTGTGTAATTGTGGGAGGTTGAACAGCGCTGCTTTGCCCGTGCCATAGTGAGATCAGTCTTGGACTTGGATGATAAGCATTTCCATGAAGCTTTCCAAACATTGTGACTTGAATCAGCATGAGCATGTGATCTTCCATGAGGTTTGGACTGGTCCACTGGCATGAGGCTAGAGTCTTTGCTGGATGGAGTGCTGCTGGCACGAACTGAGCGAGTACAGCTTTCTTGAGGCTCACAGCTGTCCTTCTGGCCCTTCTTTATGCATTTGGTACAAGCATCTTCCCTGTCAATGAACTTGCAGCGAGTTTTGAATGCACAACATGTGGTGCATGCACCCTTGCCTTTCATTGCTGTGTAATGGAGTGTCGTTCAAGTCAGCTCACTGACAGGCCCATGCTATTGCTTTATAGACATACCTGCCATCATAGCAGTGGTTGTAGGCCCCTTTTTGCTTTTCTTGCTGTCAGAGGCCATGGGTGATCAGTCTCAAGAAGAGGCACACACATGCTTACAATTTTTTTTTCACCCAAAAATGTAACACGCTGGTTGCCTGCAGCCACATGGTGAAACTGCATCATGTTTGATAGTATCAGTACTGCGTACATAGCCTTTGACCTATGTAACATTTGAGAAACATTGTTGGGTAGATAATTCAATCTTCAATCTCACTGGTGAAGCAGGCCTTTACATTGACAATGGTGTAAGAAAGTACTTGACAAGATCTAATCAACAATGCAATCTGACCTGATCATGGCAAAGCAAGTGAGAGTGTGGTGGTAGAGTCGATTCACATGGCCTTGGTATCCTTGATATGAGGATTGATGAGTGGTAGTACATCTCAGAGTAAATGTTATCTAACTGTAGACATGGCAAGCCTCAACAAGTTGAATTCAATAAGATTTTGATTGATGATGTCATCTGAGGCAGTAAAGAAGGTGAACATGGGAGTGTAGAGTCAGAACACAAAGCCTGGCAAGCACAGGAAGGTAGAGTAGAGACACTTGATGTCATGGGCCCAGATGTTGACTCAGATTGTAATGGTGGATGCCGGTAATTAGTAATATGCTTCTGTCATGATCAGACAATCTAGGCTAGATCATCAATGGCCCATACCAAGCAAACTGCCCAGTGCAAGATTACCTGTGGCAAGTTTCCAGTGATAAGCTCACACTCAAGTTGGCACTCAAGTAGAACAATAGGCAAGGTGGACGGTAAACAACTTGCAGCCAAGTCTGCTACTTGCAAGACGGCCTCCAATGTGAGTTACTTGGAAGTTGGGTCAACAATATGCAATATTGACTAATTATACAACTGTTGGTATGAAAAAGCCTCACTGATTCTATCCTACCTCACTAATTCTGTCCTAGAATAGTCGCTCTTCATGAAATTTGTCAGTGCCAAAAGCTACCCTTCTAACCCTTGGCCCAAGTCATCCATGAGATTGACAATGGCCTACACCAAGCAAACTGCCCACAAGACCACTGGTGGTAAGTCAACAAGTCTAAACAGGGTTGATGGTACTCAATGGGAATGACAGGCAAGGCACTGCATAAACAGCTGGCAGCCAAGTCTGCTGCTCATAAGACAGCCTCTAACATGAGTTACTTGGGTCAAAGATACTTGAGATTGACTGAGATGGTCTACAGATAGCTGGTGGTGTGAAGAAGCCTCACCAATTCTGTCCAGGAATGGTCACTCCTCATGAAATTCATTGGTACCAGAAGTCAACAGAGTTGCTTATTCACAAGCTCCCTTTCCAACGTCTCATTCATGAACTTGCCCCCAAGGCTTCAAGGTTAGTGGTATGATAGGAGTGACTTGTGATAACTCATGCTGACTCAGAATAACATAGACTGACTTGCTGTTCCAATTGTTTGTGGTGATGGCATTGCATGAGGCTGTTACAATTTTACCTTTTTCACTTCTCTCATTGGCTAATGTATTGTATGATGTTCTCATCTTTTTCTATTGGTTTCTGTATGACTCCACTTTTTACATCTGTACAGCCTTGACTGCGCACGGCTATGTACGCAGCATCGCTTGTCCTTACCAGGTAGTTCATAGCTTGGTCTGTGCTCAGTTTGTTCCAGTATTTAAACCCATGTACAGTATCATGTGTAACGACCTAGACTTGAGTCGTAATGCTCGAGGGCAAGACAGTCGAAATAACCAGTGTTCAAGGCTTTAAAGCTAGTCGTCAAGCTTAAAGCGAGTAAGAAGGATGGAGATGAGCAGTATCTTTAATTCGCACTCAGGCCTAAGGCGAGTATGGAACAAGTGGATAAGACTGTTATAGATGGTACTATACATGGGTTTAAATGCTAGAGCAAAACGAGCACAGACCAAGCTATGAACTACTTGGTATGGAAGAGTGATGCTGCGTACATAGCCATGCGCAGTAGAGGCTGTACGGATAAGAAAGTGGAGTCATACGATAAACCAGTAAGAAAAATGAGGAAGGTCATATGATACGTTAGCCAATGAGGATGATGAAAAAGGATGAAATCGTAACATCATGTATGGTAGTCTTATCCACTTGTTTTCTCTCATCTTAGGACTTGGGAGTGAATTAAGGATACCGCTCATCTCTACTCTCTCTTACTCGCTTTAGGCTTAACGACTAGCTTTAAAGCCTTGAACACTGGTTATTATGATTGTCTTGCCCTCGAGTGTCACGACTCAAGTCTAGGTCGTAACACTTGGATAAGACTCCATACTTGAGCACAAGACATTGCCTCAGAAAACTTACCCTATTCGCGAAGAACTGATATTTGCCCTCTCGAAACAATACATCAAAAGACTTGCCCAGAACTAGGTTGGAAGATACTTAGTAGTAAGCAACGATGTTGAACCCCTTTAACATGGATGACCTCCGAGATGCCCTGGTTGAGGCAATGAAGGAGAATGCAAAGAAAGAAGAAGAAACAGTCAAGAAGATCGCTGACCCTGGGAAATGGGACAGAGACAAGAAGAAGTTCTGTCTATGGTGGACAAAGATACATCTTTGGGTCTCAGCTCAGAACTGGAAATCGGACAAGGTATTGGCCACGGCAGTCTTACTTCGTCTTGAAGGAAAGGCCGAGCCCTTTGCCCAACTAACGATGGAAAAATACCTTGACAAAGAAGTAAAACCAAAGAAGGATTCAGGAGACCTTTTGGGAGATGATGCTTGGCCCACTTGGGCTAACTTTCAGAGAGAGATCACGGAATTCTTCCAAATCATGACTCTCAAGTACCAGTCGTATCAAGAATTGAAAGCTCTCTGACAAGGATCTATGCCTACGTCAGATTTCCTTCAAAGGTTTGATATACTCAAACAAGAAGCCAAGGTTTCAGATGGGGAGGCAGCACATCTGCTTAAACAGGCGGTTAGATTCACCACCTACCAGCAGGTTTCCCTCCACTGCATCATCAACGAGGACGATTATGACGACCTCTATAAACAATACGATAGCTATGGAAAAATGCTGGAAAGAATCCACGAGGAGCAAGGAGCAGCTAGGGCAGCTCACACCCAAAAGCCTTACCAAGGACAGTACCATTCTTCCCAAGGTCAGGGACAGAACCAACTAAGGTTCACACCCACTGGGACGCAGCCCGGTCGCAGAGCTCCAATGGAGATAGGGATGCAGTACACTGGTGATACCCGTACTTGCTACAACTGCAGAGAAGTAGGGCATATCGCCCGAAACTGCAAAAAGCCAAAGAAGATAAACACAAGGTCTTTGGATCTCACGCTGGCCCAGCCGCAGACAGTCACAGGAGGGGGGTATGCCTCCCACAATGCTGCTTATGTAACAGCTGAAGCCGAGGCTTACTGGTGAGACAAGCTCACTGTCGAAGCTAAACAGCAGGAGGCTTTAAAAGGCCAATGATCGTGAATGAAGAGGGCATTCATGATCTTAGGAAATATATTGATGATGACTTTCCTGTATGCATGATAGACTCTATTTTCAGGATGTCTTTCAATGAAAGTGCAGCGTCCAAAGATGTGCTTAATTCCCCTATGACTAACTACTCAACAGGAATATCACCACAACCCCTCAACAATCAAAGGCAGTTCAACGTTCAGACTAGCCTACAATTTCGAATGACAACTGGATGGAAAACAGCAGAACTTTATGCGTTACTCAATTCAGGAGCATCTAATTCTTTTATAGACGTGGACTTTTGTAAACATCACAACATTATTCTTCGAAAACTAACAAGGCCTGTGGTGGTAACTAATGCTGATGGCTCTGAAGGAGCTATAGGAAGCATTACCCATTTTGTGACGGTTCTATTAGACATTCAAGGACATTTGGAATATGCTGATCTTTACGTTACAATTCTTGGAACACACTCACTCTTCATAGGATATGATTGGCTTGAACGCCATAATCCAAAAGTAGACTGGGTAAAAAAGGAGCTAATATTTTCCAGGTGCACAACCCAATGTAATCTACATCAACAAGATCGGTTACCGTCAACAATGTTTCAAAGGACTATAGAAGAAGGACTCAAGGAAAAAGTACCTGTTCAATATCATGATTACCTTGATGTCTTTTCACAGAATGAATCGGAACAAATGCCAATCAGAAAACCATGGGATCACACCATAGATCTCAAAGAAGACTTCGAACCAAGAAAAGGACGAATCATCCCTTTATCTGACCCTGATATGGAAGAAGTCAGAATGTTTATTGAAAAAGAACTCAAGAAAGGATATATTTGACCATCCAAATCCCCTCAAACATCACCTGTATTCTTTATTCCAAAGAAAGATGGTAAAAAACGAATGGTCATTGACTACCATTATCTCAATGACAGAACCATCAAAAATGCTTACCCATTACTGCTAATCTCCCAATTAATAGACAGACTCAAGGGTGCTGACCTTTTTTCACCACTATGGATCTGAGATGGGGATACAATAACATCCGCATCAAAGAAGGGGACGAATGGAAAGGAGCTTTTGTCACGCCTCTTGGTTCTTACGAACCATTGGTAATGTATTTTGGAATGAACTCACCATCTACATTCCAGCAAATGATGAACGATGTCTTCAATGACATGTACACAGTCGTCATCATCTTCATGGATGATTGCAACATCTTTACCAAAGGAAGACCAACGGAAGAACATCGAAGGATTGTCAAAGAAGTACTCCAATGCCTATGGGAAAACGACCTTTACGTCAAACCTGAAAAATGTCACTTTGAACAAAAGAAGGTGGACTTTCTCGGGATGGTCATATCAAAAGAAGGCATGGAAATGCAAAAATCAAAGGTGGCCAGAGTTCTTGATTGGCCAACCCTGACAAGGCTCAAACAAGTGCAAGGCTTCCTTGGCCTTTGCAATTACTACCGACATTTCATTGCTAATTTTGCTGACATCGCCAGACCCTTAAATGATCTCACCAAAAAAGACATGCCCTTCGTATGGGGGCCAAAACAAGAAAAGGCATTCAATGACCTTAAAGAATGCTTTACCAAAGCACCTCTCCTCGCATACCCCAATCAAGAAAAAGAAATGTGAGTAGAAACTGACACTAGCAATATCGCGACAGGAGGTGTTTTATCGGTAAAAGGAGAAGATGGTTTGTGGAGACCAACAGTGTTTATCTCTCACTCCTTTGATAGCGCAGAATAGAACTATCCGATCTATGACAAAGAACTCTTGGTGGTCATTCGAGCTCTAAAAGAATGGCGCCACTACCTTATTGGGAGAACTTCTTTCGAGATATGGACAGACCACAAGAATCTCAAATATTGGCGAAAGCCACAAACCTTATCTCCTAGACAAGCCCGCTGGCATGCACTCCTTCAAGAATTCAACTACACAATGTGCTATAAGCCAGGAACAACAAATGGTCGAGCCGACACTCTCTCAAGAAGACCAGATCATGGTGATGTGATTACAGACCACAATACTAACATCACCATCTTTCCAGAAATTGCAGAAGCGAATAACATTTCCTTATCTTCTTCCTTTTACGACGAACTAATCTCCAAATCACAGAAGATTTCAGGGGATGTAGAAGGTTTTACCTTCAATGATGAGGAAAAAATATTCAAGAATAACTCTGGAAAAACCCTCATTCCCCCTTCTCTTTGCACGAAACTATTGACTATATGTCATGACTCACCTATCGCCGGCCACCCTGGCCAGGCAAGAACCATTCATCTTCTTTCCCAATATTTCACATGGCCCGGCATTACTAAAGATGCCAAACTCCTGTCAAATGTGCACCCTCACGAAGGGTAAGCAAAAGGCACCAGCAGGAAAACTCATTCCCCTTCCTATCCCCAAATGCCCATGGGAAGATATCTCAGTTGATTTCATTACCAGACTTCCCCTTTCATCTTCATATGACTCAATTTGTGTCATCGTGGACAGATTCTCTAAAGAAGTGGTCTTTGTACCTTGTGTCAAAACCACATCTTCCAAGGACCTGGCTTGTATTTTCAGAGACAACATTTGGTGTATTCATGGACTTCCCCATACCATAGTTTCAGATTGTGGCCCCCAATTTGTTTCAGATTTTACTTCCAAACTCTGTAAACTCCTCGGGATCAAGCAATGGCTCTCCATGGCTTATCACCCCCAAACTGACGGGCAAACTGAAAGGATCAATCGGGATCTAGAACAATACCTCCGAGCTTATGTGGCAAAGAAACAGGAAACTTGGGTGGAATGGATAAAATTAGCCCAATTTCAACACAATAACGCCCTCACTTCTGCCACCGGCACCATTCCTTTCGCTATCACCTGAAATTACCATCCCCAATTAGGATTTGAAGGCAATGCCAAGTCAGCGGCCGGAGAATTTGGAAAAGAAGCAGGGGAAGCTCACGTGGAGATTAAAGAAGCCCTTGAGGCAACCCAAAAAAGGATGAACCGCTCCATGGAGCAAAAACAAAGCGAAGCTCCAAAGTATGCAGTCGGAGATCAGGTATGGCTGTCCACGGAACATCTCAAACTCCCTTATACCATGTGGAAATTAACCCAAAAATGGATCAGGCCCTATAAAAGTCCTACCCAATGCAGTTACATTGCACCTTCCTAAATCCATTCACATACACCCCACAGTCAACGTTTCCCACATAAAGCCTTATCGAGATGTTCTATGTAGAAGGACAACCAACCCTACGTCCTGACCCAATAATAATCACTGAGGAAGGATATGAAGAATACGAAGTCGAGGAAATTGTGGCATCACAAATGAAAGGACGACAACTTCAATACCTAGTCCATTGGAAAGGATGGGACGAAACAGATCGTACGTGGGAACCATTGGCAAATTTGGCTAATGTGGAAAAAGCAATCGCCAAATTTCATAAAAAGAACCCATCCTCCCTGAGAAAGATCTGTGGAATCTCCACTTCTGACTTTGCCGCCCTTTTCCACAATTATTCTATAGACACCGAAACACGTTTTCATGCCAGGAGGCTAGACTTTGAAGAAGATATATAATCCCTCCTTACCATCGACTTCCCTGGCATCCTTCCAAAATGTCTATCATCATTTTCTTCATCTGTGCCACTTTTGCCTTCACCACCTTCCTCATCTACATTATTTCCCATGCCATCACCAACCGTGCCTCCAGCATCGTCCAAGAGGCAGCTCGCCAGCAAATACCAATCCTTGTTTCCCTTTCTGTCGGTCCATTCCACATATTTACACTGACAATGTATAAGAAACCTGTATTATGAAATGAAAAAAAATACTCACTGTACAGTAATCATTTGTTGGATCTCTGGGTCCTTGTGAATGAATGGCACAGTTGTCCATGACAATGACAGAGTTTGGGGCAGGATAAGGCTGCATGTGATCAAGTAACACTTTGATAAAGTTCTTGAAGGTATTGTCGAATAGATAAGTAGGGTACCTAGTACATACACCCTCATTAGACTAGTAGTAGTACAAAGGACATCCAGACATAGTCTGTGACTGTCCGGAGTCAGTCTGCACCGGACTCCACAATGCACTGCACCGGACTTGGTACATCCGTACTGGATACAGTCCGGACCTTATGTAATAAGGCATGCAGATGCAGCAAGGTCTTTGCATACACTCTGGGGATTGCTTAGACACTTAGTAGACAGTATATATACCAGGGAAGCCTCCCTTATGTAATAGAACAAGTCTTTCTGTCTCACTCCCATCATTTGTGCTCATCCCAACCACCCAGGTAAGTCTGGTGGCCTTCCCTTGCAGACACATGCTCTGCTTGACAGGTATCAGTACAGTAAGATCCTTCTATGATGCTACAATACAGAATACTATCATTCAGTGAGAGGGCAGGGAGCACAGAATAGCTATACAATCAATCATCAGGACAGGCTGAACAAAATAAATAATAATAAACACTTACCATTGGCCATGTACGAAAAAGGCTTTGCACTATGCCTTAGTGCCTTTGACTGACCAGGCATGACTGTGGTAAGTTGTATGCCAGTCAACAGAGCTCTCATTAACGAAAACAAGTTGCTATGATTTGTAGTCAGAAATCCTTGCAATGTATTCTGTGCATTTTATTGCTGAACATTCTGCAGTAATGTGGGTGATCTATGATAAGTGAGTAAAAGGAGCAGCCAATGCAAGCTCAGGAGCTTGCCTTCTTCATGGTGTACCCAACTCTGTGAAGCATGCACCCAAATGGTGGACTGGGAAACAAGGTGGCTGCTTGATGCCACCAACATCTCCTGCAGTTCATTGAGATATATGTAAGTTGGGAGTCTTCTCGATTGTTCCTAACAAAAACTAGAAGCAAAGCAATATCAATGTTTCACCTCCCAAAAAATAAGAAGCCATACCTTGATGTCAACATCATGAAGATGCTGATTTCCCACCCTTTCCTTTGCAGCAGGCTTCATCTTTGGGTTAGGGATCGTGCTGTAGGTGCAAAAGTGAGCAGTGGTGCATTTGATCAAACTGACTGATAAACTCAGCACCATTGCAATTGTTTCCTAATCAAGAAGCTTTGACAGCTGTACAACAGCCCACTGCATCTTGGGAGAGGTTTGGTATCCTCGCGGCATGCTTACAGTGACCTGAATATTCAAGCCCTCAATCACTAGAAAAAAAAGAAAACTCACTTGGAAAAGAAGGTCTGGAATTCTGAAAAAGTGGGATTTCAGATTTGGTTTTTGGCTCATCAGAGTGGTGTGGGCATGTCCTTTGGGTTATTCCGAGTCAAATGGCATAAGCCTGGTCAAATTCCAGTAAGTGGTTGGGGAAAAAAACATGAGAGAAGGTTGAACACGTAGAATGATGTAAAAATTCTCACAGGGTCAACCTTCCTGAAAAAGACAGTAAGGACTTGTAGCCCACCTCAAGTTGGTAGTAGTGATATAGTATGTCACAGCCTGTATACTACTTCACTTAGGCTCACAGACAGTGTGATGATCACACAGATTGTACAATTGTGGACTTCACCATGATTCTGTTCAAGATAGTAGGAAAATCCTGGAGATATACTATGGTAGTCTCTCTACTCTATGTGAACTACAGCACTATTAACACTATGGATAAACTATTTGAGTACTATGGTTGCTATGATTGCTATGGATGCTATGACAAAATCCTGGTTTTGCAGATGTGAAGCATACTCCAGACTGTCATAACAACACCAATTTCAAATAAGTATAACAGGACCATATGGGGTGTAAAAGTCATAGAATATGTAAAGTGATCATAAACCTCAAATGATGTTCTGGTGCAATGTGGACTATTGTGGACAAAGGACAGGATATTCCAGATGATTCCTGTAGGAGCAGACTAGTGGACAATTATAGACAGTGGACAAATATGACATGGGTGGATGGAATCACTAAGGACATAAGTGTGATAATAGGGAAGTTGTGTAGAGGTCATAGGAATGGTCCTACAACCATAAGAAATGGTAGTTCCTTACATCTGAGTGTTACGACCTAGACTTTAGAGTTGTGATGCTCAAGGGCAAGACAACAAGTTTAACCAGTGTTCAAAGCTTCAAAGCTAATCGTCAAGCTTGAAGTGAGTAGATGAGAGTAAAAGATAGAGCGGTACCCTTAATTCACACTCAAGCCTAGAGTGAGAGGTAAACAAATGGATAAGACTGAAGACTATTTGCTACTGTACATGGGTTTAAATAATGTAGGGTAAGGTGCACAGACCAGGCTATGAACTTCCACAGTCAAGGCTGTACGAGTATAAGTAGAAATCAAAAAGTGGGGTCATGTTGTAACCAATAAGAATGATAAGGGAAGTCATACGATGAGTGAGCCAATAGGAAAGTGGAAAAATGGGGAAATTATAACACTGAGTCTGAAGGAGACTTTGTTTCTGACTGTCCCCAGTCAGTGTCATGTGGTCTGTGACACAGTCATGTGACTGCATTTCTTGATTGGTTCCATGGAAACAATGCAGAGTTTGAATTGTAGGGGTATATAGGGCAGACCTTCATTTCCTTCCTTCACATCCCTCCTCTATCCATCAACCACAACAATGTCAAATTGACTCAACAAGCTATTTGCTGTTGCTGGACCCAATCCCAATGCCAGGAAGAAGGCTCATCAGCAAATCTCTGATTTAGGAACAGGAACTCACAGCCACTTGACCTGTTACTATAGCTGTCTGTATGGATGCAACCAGTGGGGGGTGCGTTACGGCCTACCCCTGACTCTGAATTAGCAACCTAACCCCCCGTTATGCATTATGGTTGCTAATATTAGCAACCAGTGGCATATGGAGCATTATGGTCAGAGGTTTAGCAACCAGGCCAGGAGCAAGAATGTCGGGCTTCTATATTACATCAAACGAAATCACTATACTTACACTGGCAGAAAACAGAAATACTACAAGTCTACCACAATGATGACTCCTACATGAGGGCCCATCCTCAGAGTTGAAACATTGATCTCGCGAGTCACAAATTCATCATCTGCAGCATCTTCTTGAAAATCTTCACTCATCCTACCCTCCATGATGAGATCAAAGGTTGAATGGGTACCTGAGGATCAGCATGACAACGACAACAAGGTTGGGCTTAGGAGATGCTGAGGTACCCACTCATGTCGACAGTGCCTAACACTATGTGGAAAACACTAAAAATGGTCCCGACAATACATTGGAGGCTGTGGGAGAGCACGAGGATATATGGATTTCAATGCCTGCTTCAAGTTGTAGCTATGTCTGAGTCCATACCATGCATTACACGTTACATTGCTACTGTTAGCAACCAAGTGTCCTGAGCCACATTATGCCTGAAATTTTTAGCAACCAACCACCCATTATGCATTATTTTTAGCAATGCAACCACCCCAGTGTTACGTGTTACAGTTGCATCCATACAGACAGCTACAGTACAGTATCATTATAGCACAACATATCACTACATTGGCACTCACTCTCCCACAGGTGTCACATGATCACAGCATGATTATAGCATCACAGCAACCAGCGCCACAGGCACCCAGCTGTCACAGCACATCACAGATGTGGCTCAATTACACAAGCCACAGTGTGACAGCACTGCAGCAGCTACAGGAGTACAGGGTATTAGTATATCAGGGTTATTTCATAGTGAAGTGTAGTCTACATTTTCCTTATGCCAAGGGACTTGGTTGATTTCTTGCACATAAAATGATCATATGACATTGGTTGGTTGGCATCAACTTATATTCTGTCATATCCCTTCACATGATGCAATGAGTTGACAACATAACAGCAATGGCACTCTGACACTGACATGCCCTCACCCTCCCAGCCAGCATGGAAGATGACAATGATGACATGTGGTGCCTGATGATGCATACAGCATGCCACCCAACCCATGGGACAGTGACAATGGTATGTATGGCATGGCACCACCCAGCGATGAGGACAACACATGCATGCACCGATAGCCCTGCCAGTGATGACAAGGACAGCATGTACATGCCCCATGCAACAACCATGATGACCCATATGGCATGTTGCCTGATCTATGTGATGACACATACATGCCATGACCTTGCCAGCAATGAGGATGAGGACGGCATGTATGTGTGCCACATGCCCCATGCAACAAGGACAAGGATGGATGGCCCATGACAACATGTATGGCATGCCAACCAACCCATGTGATGATGATGATGATGGTATGCATGCCACACATCCCATGTGACAACAATAACAACAACAACAAAGCATGGCACACAATGATGCATACAGCATGCCACCCAACCCATGTGACAACAACAACAACAACAACATTGGCACTTATGGCATGGCACCACCCAGCAACCTGGATGAATGACAATGCATGCACACACCCACAGCCTTGCCAGTGACAACAAGGATGATGAGGATGGTGCATTCGCATGCCAAGCATTGTAGGAGTTTGTCACTCTCTACAGTTGCAAACCCCTCTTTCATAGGTGGGTCATCATCCCACATCCATCCGTGTCAATCCAGGTCCAATCCATCCAATTTGTGTCTGTCTGTTCCATTAGTCCATGTCCAGACTCACTGCTGTTGTACATATATTTCACTTCAGACATTGTGTGCTGGGACTCTAGGCCTGTGCCACTGTCACTGCCATACCATAGAGGCAGCCCTCTTTATTTTCCTTTGCATCTGACAGGGATGACGGGGTCCCTGGAAGTTTTCATGTAGTATTTCCAATACTACACTCTACTTAAAAGAGCTTGTCTAGCTATGAATAGATTATCTTCTTGCAGTCTGAAGGTCACTTGCCTGTGTGCAGGATCATCTCCAAGTTGTTTCTCCCCTTCTTTTTCCTTTCTCTTCATTGTCTTCCCCATCTGTTTCTGTGTCTGTTTCCATGCTATCTATTTGTGTCCAGACATCTGATCTGTGTTTCCTGTGCTCTGGACACTCTTGCCCATGCTCAAGATAGGTTTGGAGCAAACCCTCTCTCTTCTTTTGTGTGTGATGATGCATATAGCATGCCACCTGACCTACACAACAACAACAACAACAGTAAGGTTGTGCCACCAGCCCCAAGTACCTTGCAATGAGGATGGGATGTAGCACAAGCCACCAGCCCTGAGCACCTCACAATGAAAACAAGGACAACAAGGACAGCACATAGGGTGAGCACCCACCCCACACAACAATGACAGCCCATCCTGCAATGATGCAAACAAGGGTGTGTGTGTGGTATCACATGAACCATCCAGTGATGAGGACAAGGACAAGGATGGCACATATGTGTACCACACAGCCCATCCAATGGAGACAACAACAACGAGGATGAGGACACATGCTCATACCACATCAGCCCAGCCAGCAACATGTACATGTACCACATGGTCCATCCAGTGATGACATTGATCAGGACATAGCCAGTGGGAATGATGATGATAAGTGTGCTTGCTCATACCACATGGCCCCTACTATACTGTTCTCTGTATTTACTATTCAGACTATGAGAAAATAAAAATTTATTGCTTTATTTGTCTGGGCAAAAATGACAAAGCTGTATTGCACTGTGACACACTGGGAGTGCTGTCATGGGACTTAGTGCTGTAGTGGAAATATCACTATGGTGGCTGTGGTCCACTGTGACAGGCCCATTACACAGCTGCACAAGGGGGGACCTTCCTGTGACAATGTAACACTTGTGACACCTTGCACAGCATTGTACATAAGAGTTTGAATTTGCTGATGCAGCCCTATGAGCACATTGCTCAAGCAGGCCATCAGGCAGGTTAAGGTCCACCACAAGGTGATGCCAGAGGACAACAAGAGCCTGGAGGAGGACCAGGTGTTATGGATGAAGGAGTGGGAGCAGGAGCTGGTGTGTGGTCTTTGGATCACATGCATTCATATACTAATGCACAGATAGGGGGAGTTGATGGATGTGGCCTCAGCATGTGCAGAGCTCAGTCTGCTGGTTGAGCTCAATGACAAAACCAAGGCATGGATCAAGGAATGTGAGGAGAAAACCTCAGAGTGGACCACACTCATCAAGGTACAGAAGGAGAAGGCAGATGAGGAGGAGGCAGCTGCAGCTGTGAAGCACACAGAAGAGAAGCACTTGCAGATGATAGTGCAACCACCAGGGAGTATGACTGCATCAGTGATGCCATCCAACTGGTTGAAAAGGATGATGGAGATAGTGGTGGAGCTGTGAAAGGTAAGTAAGGAGACCCATCTCAGATACACATGGACTAACAATTCATAGCACACAAAGGCCTTAGAGGGTGCACTGCCAACCCCCAAAAGGCAGAGAAGATGAGGGTGACAAGGAGGAGATTCTCGCCAGTGTGGTGCAGGAAGTGGATGCATGACTGCTCCCCCAGATAATTCTCAGGAAACTGATCCCACTGTGAGACAAGGAGTGGATCATACACCAACACCATACAAGGACTGGGCCCCTAGATGCAAAAGGTGCAATGCACAGGACCTGGTGTGCTTCAGCACAAAGGGAAACATGTGTCAGGCCTGTTACAAGGCCAGGGTGAAGTGCACCCTGTCAAAGGGAAAGGGAAAGGCTCCCTCCACAAGTAAGTGATGTTCTGCTAGCTGCAACATCTGCTAATGAGATTCACAGCTCAACCTTGTGCTGGTCTGTCCCAACCAAGGAAGATGCTGGAAGAGGAGGATGAGAGCAAGGAGAAGGAGGAGGCTCTGGTGTTGTGCAAGGGGAAGGAAAGGGCAGCATGAGAGCAAGGCTTGATGACAGCCTGGGAGAGCATTGCTCAAACACTCTGGGTTGTCTTGAGCCTGCAAGCTCAAGGGCTGTTACTGTGACTGCAGAAAAAGGAGTTGGAGGTAGAGGTAAATGTGTGGAATGAGGAGCTGGATAGGGCCAAGCACCACCTCAGACATCTCCAAGGATCCCTGTAGATAATGTCTTGTCTGTATGTACTAATAGTAAAGTCATGTCCGGGTTCCAAGCAGAGTGAGTCTGAGCAAGTCCAGTCTGTCAATCTCCATGTCCTAGTCTGATTGCACAATAAAAATCTAGGAATGGAAATATACATATCAGTAAAGTTATAAATGAGGGAATAGAATAGAAATTGTTTGTGAGAGTCCTGCTCGTCTTGTCTTCATTGGTCATCTTACAAGTCTATTCCTATGGCAGATATCCCAAGGAGCATGGCACTGGACAAGCCAGACCTGCAAAAGAAGAAAAGTGGATAAGAAGTGCAGTGTCCTTTGTGCATTCAAAGAGTAATCACATCTATATAGGGATTAGGGACACAGATCAAGGCATCAGAAATGTGAGTTGTACAAAGAAAGGTATAATACTATGTTTCTATTTTGTTGTAGTTACTGGGGTGAGACAGAGATTGCCAGACAAAGCCCAGGATAAAATGCATACATAGTGAGACTGGGTATATTTGGAACAGATGACACTAGTCCAAATGGACTAGGTCTGGATCTTCATTGTCTGGCTTTTGTTATTATTCAATCTGGTGAGAGCTGGGATAGGGATAGAGGTACAGAGCCTTGGATGATATGGAAGCAAGCAGCATGCTGCATAACATAGTTTGAAAACCCTACCATCCAACTCTGCCAGGACATATGATTCTCCAGCAGGCTTGTGAAGAACCACCATTGGACCAAGGTATCTTGGTTTCATTTTCTGGTTTAGTTATGACAAGACTTCTGGGTTTGAAATCATAGTCCTTAATTCAGTTCTTGTACATGGTCTTGAACTGCTTGATCAACTAGAATCTTGACTTCAAGATCTGTTTCTGGATCAAGGATAGATCCTCCTGATGCTTTTGGAGCTGTTGGGCTTGCCACACAATTAGTCCAAGTCCAGTCAATGAGAACAGATTGGAATCTGAAAGTGGAACAAGAAAAGTAGCTTCAGACAAGTCAAAAGAGATTCTAAAGCAGTTCAACACCATGGACCATGTAATATGGTGATGGTCCAATGGACTTGATTATAGTTACCCTTTCAGCCCTAAAAACAGAGTGAGCTGTACGAGGCCAGTGAGACTCCTCCCCAAGGGTACTTTTCATGATGACCTCCTAGACATCAAAATGCTGTCTTTCAACAATACCATTAGCCTGGGAGTTGTAGGGGGAAATGCAGATATGTCAGATGTGGTATTTTGTTACAAGGAAGTCAAGGGCTAGCACAAACACAGGTCTGTTGTCAGTAACAATCTTGGATAACTTGAAGGCATCCCAACAACAAAGGATGTTTTCAAAAATGAATATGGTGAGGGTGTGTGTGGTTTTGGACCACAGCATGCACCACTGGACCACAGCATGTGCCACTCCAGATAAGTGGACAAAGCACATCATGCTTGGACAATGAAGCAATAACCTCCAGTATGAGGCATCAGCATTGTATCTAAGTGTGCCTTGTGGAAAAGACCACCAATGAGCAGAACAGTAGGAGGGATATGAAGCTTTTCCATTTGTTGGACCTGACATTTGTGACAGGTCTGGACAAACCATTTTACGTCCTGAGCCAACATGGGCCACCAGAAGCACAAGAGCAAACAGGTCCAGACAGTATAAACACCTTTGTGCCTGAGGTTCATCATGAGCCTCCCTTATAAGTCCATACCACTTCTCATGCAAAACAACTAGCTGGTGACATCTGTGCAGTTTGCAACACCAAAATTTATCATTGAGGAAAAAGAAATGAGACCAGGCAGCAGAAATGAATGATACCAATGCAGAGTCCTCAAGACCTGGAGGACATTCATGGGTCCATAGGAAGTCTTTCTCAATGGTTTTAAAGGTTCTGGAAACAGATGGAGGATCAGTCATGACAGTAGGATCAATCTGCTCCATGTCCGTCATCAATGTAAAGGCAGAAAAGTAGACCAGAGTGGTCTGGGATAGCAGTCCATGAGGGTAGAGATGATCGATAAAGGAAGAACAGGAAAAAGGACAGTTGTTGAGAAGGACAATGATGAAAGAGTATGTGTCATCCAGCCAATCCTTGAAGTCATTGGTCTCCAGAGGATCATTCTTGGAGGGAGGTTGTCATGATTGTCCATCCACTCTGGTATGGCAGTCAGCAGGAACATGGACAAGACAGAAGGAGTACAAAAGGATCCCAGCTATCTACTAATTTATGGTTGCATGGGGCTGAAAATCCAGATTGTTAATCAACTGAGTCCCTTTCACATACTTGGCATCCATTTGAACAGTAAGGTTAGGAACTCTGAAAATGAAAATGCAGACTGTGCGAAGAGCACAAAATAGTCATAAAGCTCAAGTTTAGCTTGGAAGTAGTGACTCTCAACTTCCATAAGGCTTATGGAGCCAAAATGGTTCGGATATTGCTTTCCATCATCTCCCTCCTGTGAGAGGATATATTTGACAGCAATGACAGACATATCCACTGCAAGGATGACTTCCTGACTGGACTCATAATCCAGGTGTTGGAGCAAAGGAGACTTTATTATCTTGTCCTTAAGATGTTGTATTGCTGCCCACTGGAGTTTGCCCTATTTGAAAGGAAACCCTTATGGGTTAGATCCACCAGCAGATGCAAGAGCTTTGCATAATCTTTGATAAAAATGTGGACAACACTGCATGTACCTACTAGTAGGAATCTGCAGACCTGAGTAAGGATCCAGCACTCAGGCCAATTAGGATCTTTTGAACTTTTGCCTCATGAGGAATGCAACCTTTGAAGATGCACTTGTGTCTGACAATGGAAGCATATGGAGCAGCAAGCACAAACTTAGCAGACACAGTCATGCCAACATTCTGTAAATGCTGAAGGATGTGGTTAACAATAATAAGGTGATTCCAAATGAACTGGTGGATGCCAGGGTTCTCCGGAATGGTTTTGTAGGATCCATCCTCCTGTTGGTAGTGGGAGGTACTGGACTTGATTGAAAGATTGTCAACAAAAGGCATAGTATGGTCCAGGATTTCATCCTAAAGGATGAAGGCCATATCTGCCTGATAGATCTGTACAGCGTTAGTATGACCCATAGGAATAGTAGTCAAATGATGAGGTCCCAAAGGGGTGTTAAAGGTTGAATAGTGGAAGCTCAGGAGTGTGAAAGAACTTGTTATTGACTGGGTGTAAGACCCAGTCTTATATACTAGAACATATCTGTATATATGTATTGTGACCAGTACTATGTATAGTAATCTTCTAGAATGTCATAGAAGATTATGTAATAGGACTATACTTATCGTCCTATAGCAATAAGAACTACTATCTATGATGTCAGAGATAAGAGATTGCTGACTCATTCTAATGAGTAAAATGGATAGTGTAATAGATAAGAAAAATAAGAGAATCTAGACCTTTCTTCCTGAATCAGTAGCTTGGTAATAGAAGAGCAGAAATAGAATACTACTGATTCAACAACTTACCTGTCTTGAGATGATAATACTTGGAATCATATTGCCCAACACATCTTCATCCATTAATGCTGACATGTCCTGGATGATAGTTGTGTCAGGAAGGCAAAGGTGGGTGAATCAACAAATGCATGATGAAATTTGAGTGTAGTCAAAGAAAGCAGGGGTTGTGGCATGACAATTGTAAGTGTGACAGGTGTTGGGCATACCACTCCCATGCTGCTTCAAAGTACATACATATTATATTATGTATGCCTCTCAGTTCAATCTGCTAGCCTCGATGTTTCATTGAAAATTGTATTCCTGATTGGAGAGTCTAGGCTAACAGGTGCAAGGGTGGCATATAGGTATAATATAGCAAAATGCAGTCACAAGATCTGCATCACAATCTATGGATGAATCCTACTTGAATTCTTTACATAGTGTATGAAATATTTCCTTGCCCTAGTACTTTATTCAACCAGAATTCATCAGTCATTGCATGGCTATTTGTGGAGGACAAACATTTGTCTGCAATCTTACCAAACCATAGGATTAAGTTGGCAGGAAAGTGAAGCTCATTCAGTGGAATAACATTGCCTAGATAATTCCCATTTGACCTCTTTGCTCACTAGAGTATGTGCATGGACATTGTTGGATCACATCTGTTGCCACCTTGCACCACAACATTGAAGCAGTATACATATATGAGGAACTTCTGAGACCACCAAGGTTTCTGGGCACAAGGCAGTATAGGGCAAAAAATAAGTCAGAGTTCTCCCACAGCATGGCTTGGTTGCCAGTGCGATGATTTAATAGTTCAAACCTAGGAGTCAATGTCAACTCACCTAAGAGTCTAGATTGTGGCCAGCTTTCATCAGGATCAACATTAAAGATCACTGGGTCAAAATGACCATACTTCCATGAGGTAGATGATGGCAAAGTGACAATGTACCAGATACAGGCATGGTCCAAGTCACTAGTGGCATAGAAAGGGCCATCCCTCAATGCTCCGGGAGACAATTGGGTAGTATTCATTGAGCAATGCCAAAAGGCCTGCTGGGAGTTCAAGGGACTCCAAAAATTGTTCCCTGGAGTGGTTGGGCTCTGTACTGACCCAGAGGATGACAATAACAAGGCCGAGTTCAGTGCCCTGTCTCGAAGAGTTGTAAGGATGGAACTCCTCATGGAGTGCTTGGCTCCTGTCATCAGAGGAAGAGCTAGCAATAGATTCACCTGGCATACACCTCTTCATGGTGCCTGGAAGGTACCACTTGCTCATCAAATAGGTGGAGGCTGCACCAGTCCAAGGTTGCCCCACAGCCTATCCAGGCCAATGCAACAGGAACTGTCACCGGACTTGACTGACAAGTCACTCACTCACACCAAGGAATGGTATGAAGCCAAGGCACAAGCACAGGACATGCCTGTCAAAGGGGTTCCCCCATTGATAATGGACCCAAGTGTCCTGAGGGATGACACCCTCTATATGCAGTTCAGCAATGCATTGGTTCTCTATGACCTTGTGTTCACCCCTGCCAGGACCAACAATGAGTCCTTTGACATTGTTATGGATGATGAGGACTCTGAAGGCCCAGCACTGATGTGAGTGGAACTCTGGCTGGGGTGCACAACTCCCTTCTCTTTTTGTGGGTTCAACCCCACACTGAGTCTTATGTTATGGACATATGGGAGGCATAACCCTCCATCCTCTTTTCTTTTCATTTTATACATGTTCAATTTATGTAGTTAATTACAACTTGTATTTACATTCAGCTATATGTTATATAAGGCACATTACTGCCTCTAAATGGGAAGGGTGTCAGGGGCTGATGGCCCAACATGTGGTTCAGGTCCTATGACCATGGTGCATGTGATAGAAGTAATCACATGCACCATAGTAGTTAGATAAAGAGGGGGCCTCATGACAGCAGGCCCCCCATCTACTTACCCTTACATATCATCTGGCAAATCCATAAACAGTTCACTTTGCCTGCATGAACATAAGGTATACATAAGATACCAAATCTTACACTTGCTCCATGGAATATCCACTATAGGAATAGACTTGTAAGATGATTGATGAAGACAAGACAAGCAGGACTCTTGCAAATTATTGCCATTCTATTCCACTCATTATAACTTTACTGATCCATACATTTCCATTCCTAAACTTTGAACCATGCCAGAGATGAACTCCTAGACCAACTCCAGAACTCTGGAGTTGTCAAGGTCCTAGAGGACATTGGCCTCAGCTGATGTTTGTGTCCTGGTATTTCAGAGTGGAGATAGATGAAGCAGAGTTAGGACCAATAAAGTCCTAAAGAGAAAAAGTGATCAGAAGAAGTTCAACAATTTTTATTTATATTCAAGCTAAGTAATACATGACTATGAACAGGAGTATATGGAGGAGCAGACATCACATTAGTAATGGAGAAGTATGGCATGAGTAAGATGATGAGTAAGGAAGATGGACCAGAATGGAAAACAAAGCCAGAGTATGCAAGCACAGGTTTGAAGGTAACCAAGAAGTGAGAACTAGTACATAAGTAGAACAATGAAGTAAGTATGAAGGAATAGAAGTAAGTACTGAGCAAGAAAGCATCAGAGTTCATGTCTATGAATATGGAGGTGAGGTGCAGAGGTGTGGAGTTACATGAGATATGACACAGGGGAAGAGAAGAGCTGCTCTTAGGGAAATTGCATGTACTGTGGTGCTTGCATAGTTGGCTCTGTTGTGCACACAGTATGCTTATAGGTTGAAACCTTTTGCTTGTCTAAGCGTTTCCTTGTTTGGATGATACAATGGCATTGTTCTAATAAGTGTAAAGCCATTGGTATTAACCTACATGAGATGCCATGAATTCTTGATTTGGAAGGTACAGTTATTCTAATGACAGCTGAGTGCATTGTGCATGCAATACATACAGCCTGTTGACCTTGTGTGTTTGATCACATTTGGCATCCATATTAATAATGTTGTAAGGATGATTTGGCAGACACAGAGGGTCCTGGAAGAGATCAATGCAAGTTGAACATATGTTTGGTTTAGGTCATATGGTTTACAACTCCTGGAACAACTGGTCAAATGTAATCATGTTTGATTTAGATTATACATGATTCAGTTAATTTACATTTGTGTAGTGTTTGTTCAACAAATCTGGAACCCCATCCAACCATCCATGAAATATCTTGTGTCTGCCTAATCATATTTACAATATCCAAATAAGCACCAAGTGTAATTAAAAGTAGGCTATGTTGTATGTGTGGGTGTTCAGGTGAGACATTGTCACTTATCATATTTGGAGGTGTGCAGAAATATTTTCACCAGGGATTTCAACAGAATATAATTGGTTTGAAGATTGGATAGGGCAGAATGGGATGAACCTTTTGCACTCAAGACAATCAACCTAGAATAAATCTTGGACAAGATGACAGAGACTGCAAGTCCAAAGCTTGTTGATGATGAAGGTTTGTCATGCCCTGACATGCCAGAAGTATCAGAGGAGGATGTCTTTAGCATGGTGATGGCAATTATGAATCAGGAGGCACCATATCACCAAGATCAAAAATCTCCAGCAAAGTCATTCAATCTGGTCACTACATTCAGAGAATACTCTGAAGTAATGATGGCCATCCCAACACTAAGCAAATGATTTGCCTACAATGCAGGGATATTGATGGCCTTCCCAGGTTCACTCCTTCAGCATGGAGTAAACCGAGTAGCAGGCAACCAGGGGTGCTTGGCATATTATATGCAGCCCTCAATTATGAAATGGGTTGGTGTGCAAACACCAGAGTTCATGTGGTATGAACTGCTGGACATGGTAGGACAGGAAGTAGATTCAAACAGGGTTTATTTGTTATGATTTCTCAATGTGTTCATACATAAATAAGATTTGACACTGAGAGCAGTTTTTAAAATTACATCAACAGCACACATACCATCATAGACATCTCATGAATGGCAGCAACAAGTGCAGCAGAGAGCTTGGCAATGCTGACATGACATTGTGGAGTGACAAGTGCAGCGATGCCAATGCAGTAGAGTAGTGCCAACACTGTAGAGCAATGCCAACATATAGATACTGACCATACAAATATAGGAACATCTGGCTGAAGGTTTGGAAGTTCCATAAGTGCTTTGGGCTATCTGCAAGGGTAATAAAGCCCTTGAGGGTAGCTGAACTGTGGACAGTAGCTATGTCACCATTTGCTCCTTTCTGAGCTTCCTTGTTGCAAGTAGCTGGTTCAAGTGTTGCTGGCCCTTCATGGACATATGACCACAAATTGTCTTACTGTTGTTGATATCTTATGTACTGTGTCTTTTTTGCTCCTCAAAAAAAAACCTCACTTTCCACTCACAGGTTGTTCCATGGGTGTGGAGGCCAATCCATGGAAGGTTGAACACATACATATGTGACTGGCTCCAACCACAATGTCCATGGCTTTCTGTGACTCATCTGGTATTTTGTGCACCACATTTCTAACATTGCTGAAATATGCATATGCATATCCTTATGACACTAACAACAACCAAAGAGGTCAAGTGAACTTTCCCTGAGTGGACAATACTGCACCAATAGGCCTTCTAGTCTCTTGAAGGACCTTCAGAACTGATCAGCCTGCATTGCCTAATTGTAATTGACCACAACAACCTAGGTGAAAACAAGATCTTCCTCACTTGTGATGTCTTGGATTAGTGCACCAGCACCATTCTCTTGTGGGAAACTTTCCTTAGAGACCTCTCAACCAGTTGCTTTTGACTCCACACAGCTTCATATTGCAGAGCTTAACTATCCAGTGCACAACAAAGAACCACTTGTGATCATCAAGGCTTTGAAAAATAGTATATCAAGTCATTTGGTGCCCCTGTTATTGTGTATACCAACCACTGGACATTAGAGCATTTCTTCTGCCAAAAGGAGCTGTCTCAATGACAAGCATGGTGGTCAGAATATAGCTCAAATTCCAATGACTCAATGGCACAGATAATGTTATGGCCATTCATAAGGAGTTGTTCAAAATGTACATCCCATTATGCTGGAACTGCCAATAAAATAAATGAATCACCAACAACAGCTCCAATGGGCCCTCCTGTCATATCCTGTAATCTCAACATGTCCAACTCTGATACTTCAGACTCAACTCAGGACTTAACAACATGAACTCTGAACTGTTTTGTCTTATTGCTTATTCCTTCACTTCCAAACTTGTACATCTGTTTTACTTACATTCATCCTTGTCCTACTTTAGTACTGGTTTCCATTCTTATATCCCTCCAAACTTGTGCTTTGCTTATAAGCACAGCTCCAACCTTTTGCTACTTTGATTTCCATTCCACCAATCATTTTAAATACCTCATCATAACATCTCCAATACTAATGCAGTGTCCACACTTCATATATAAACCCTCTATACCCTCTTCCTGTTACCCAATGCACATGGTGACTCAATTACTATGGACTTCATGGGGCTTTGCCTCCCAGTGAAGGTTTTGACACCATCATTATGATTACTGACCATCTGAATGTTGATTCCCTTGCAAGGACACCATCTCAGCTCATAATGATATTCACTGGTATTATGAAAATGGCCTTCTGCTTCACACTGTGTCAAAGCACAGTAAGCCTTTCTTGTCCAAGTTTTGGCATGCACTGCATAAACTAGCATGGCTGGGTAAAAAAAGTCCTGCCATGCATCTGGTTTCATATCATGAACAGGATCAATGCAAGTACTGGCTTCTCCAATTTTCAACTCCATCTTAGATATCTAGGTTACTGAAGGCATCCAAGGAAGAGAATGGTCATCCCTTTGGCTCACCCCATATTCTGACTATATGTTGTGTTTAGCTGCTGCAACAGTGATGCCATTGGGCAAACTGGTGTTCAATGTGACAAGCATATCTTCATCACTCACTTGCCATTCTTGCTTTGGGTTCTCCAAGTCCAATTGTCAAAGTGTCAATTGATTGTTGTGGAATGCCTGTTTTACATATTATTCCTTGCCTGTTTTCATTAGTTGTCTGTTTAAACACTGACTTCTCTGAATGTCCTCACTTAATGTGTGATTGAATTAGACACACAATATATCATCACTTGGACAATTACAGTACCTCAGACTCATATGGACTCATACACCATGGCTCATAATATTACTAAATACATCATATGTTTTGTTTTTTCTCACATTTTTCCCTCTTGAACAGCCTTACAATGTATGTGGCAGCTCTAACAAGAAATTCCATGAGTCATCAAAGAGGTAATCAAACTGGCATCTAGGTGAATAACAGTGCAGTGGCCATCCCCTGGTAGGCTAGTTGTACCACACACATACAATTCCAAGACCATTAAAAGTGCAGGGTGGCCAAAGGGCACCATAAGTTACAATTTGTCCAGAATCGGTGAGTGTGAACTAGTTAACAATGGTGCAACCATGCACAGACAGCAAGTAACAATAAAGCAAGAGTCAAGTCAACTGTGACAAGACTAGAGCAAAGTGATACTCAGACCAACCCTGGCCTGGACTAGATTCAAGCAACAGTAAGATTGCAAGAACTAGCTTGAGGATACAAGTACAGCTACTACCCTATTTATAGGGTTGGGAATGGTGCATGGACCAAGGCCATGTATGATACAACAACAAGATAGGAAAGTGGAACAATATCATAAGAAAAGTGGATGAAGTTGAATAATATAAAGACCAATGAGAAATGGGGAAGAATATTATATGATGACAGAAAAGGGAATAAATATGGATGCACAGCAACAGGTGTGTGGAGGAAAGAACACAGCATCATAGAAGGTCTAGGGCCAGTCAGGGTATACAAGTCAAGGAAAGAAAACAAAAAAAAGCACAGCCATATCCATATCATAACATAATTGAGCTGTCAATATCTCAGTTACTATTACATTGGTGCCTGAAAACAGATTAGTTAGTGCATCCTGTCCACTCAACCAAGAGGTTGACATGTCTCTACTGGTGCAGAAAATGATGACAGATGAAATGAATTGTGATGGTACCTACTACAGTACATATCTTGGTTGTGGCAACAAGATGCCACTGAGCATGACAGACCCTGTGGAGGTATTCATGCCAAAAGACATCAGGGACAGTACTGCTGAGCTCAAAACAGGCTCAGCATTTATTTACCATGTATGTGCCAACTTTGTTCTCCACTTCATTACTGACTTGTCCTTGCTTGCTATGTCACATTGTTGGATTATAAAATTTGTGACCACATACCATGTTGGATGGTATATCTCGGATGTCATATTTTTCACAAGAGTATGTGAATTGTTCACAAATAATATTAATGTTAAAAGTGGATAATATTCTCTTCTAATCATGCCATGTCATGTACTAGTACATTATGATATTGTTTTCAATTATATCCTGGTGCAATTGAATGCAGTGACCAGTTACTGGCAGGTAAGGAGCTTTGCTGCAGCCATGGGTGGTGAGTGATGAGTGATGAGTGATGAGCGATGAGTGAGAGCGGTGGAGAGTGGTGAGCAGTGAGTGGCAAGCAATGAGCAGCGAGCAAGGGCACCTATTGTGCACCTCTCACTGCTTTCACCACTCACCACTCTCGTTCATTGCTCACTGCTCTCATTCATCACTCACCACTCTTGCTCAGTGCTAACAGCTCTCACTCATTGCTCACCACTCACCACTCTCGCTTATCACTCACTGCTCTCGCTCATTGCTTGCCGCTCACCACTCTCACTCATTGCTCACCGCTCATCACCCACTCACAGCAGCGCCATCGCTAAGAGAGAACATGACATTGCCTTCTTTGCTGCCTTCAGCCTGCATGCTTCCTTTTCCACAGGAGAATCTTCAGGAATCCTTTTTCTTTTCTTCCTCAATGAGTCTGGGTTGCAGCAGGTCACTGGTGCTGTTTTGTTTGGGGCAGTATATCATCATCCTCAGGATTGGAGACTGAGTTAGAGTCAGCAGCGACTCTATTCCCCTTGTTTTCATACTGTGCATTGGTTCGTGACATGTTGCCAACATTCAACTGAGCCCATGGATGGAATCTTACCCATTGGTTCATTTCCCTAGCACCATCCCTCTCATGTAGTACCAGAGTCCTCATCACCATCACTCTCATGTATTGAGTCCTTGGCATTCTCTTCATCACCAACTGCAGTGACCGTGTCTCCATCAAAATGCAATGGATGATAAAATCCAAAGGGTACGATGTTCTTCTTGTCTTCCTTCACTTTTTTTCCAGAAGTTGAGAAGCTTGTTCACTTCATTCTTCTTCAATTTCGATGTCTCTAAGTTTGACATCAGCTGGAAGGTATCTCTGGCGAAAAAAAATCCTCGGGTTGACTATGGATCATCGCCCAAGGCACAGTGGCATTCTTGTGACCAGAGCAATCCCCTGCATGATGTGAGGATAGTTATGAAGTGCAATCAGTTGAACATACAGTACTAGTCTGTGAGGAATTCCTGAATCAGTCCCTTTGATTCATCCAGGTTGAGCTCCTGAATGTCAGGTAGATAGGGAATGGCGTCTTTGAGATGGGTGACACATGTCTGGCCACCAACCTTCTTCTGTGGACCTAAATTTCGTTCTTACTGTATTCACTGTCAGCATTGAATACCGATTTCCCATACTCGACCCAAACCTTTTCAATGGGCTCTACACCTTCATCTGGCAAGCTGCCAAAAGGTTCACCTTCGTCGATTGACTCATATTTGGGCCTCAATAACATCATGATCTCACCTACAATATATAACAGAGGTCCTCATTCTTGTCCTTCCAAGCTGACAATATCACGACTCTGGTTCCACATTGCCACCACATCTCCTTGGCAAACCTTCGAGCATACTTCTGGCCGAGCTCATCGCCATTCCTGTTGGTTGTGAGATTTGTTGTATATTTAAGCAGTTGTAGTCACTTACCAAGCACGCAAGTCAGTGGGAAAGACTCTTTCGAGTGCGGCCAAACTTTCTTAGCCATGTGAGATACTCCTGTGCAATTGATTAGCTTGCTAAACACATCAGATTGTGTCAACATACCTTCTTCCTGTCCATCCAAGCCTGCTTTCCCAAATGTTTTGTCTCAGGGAGCACATGTGCCCTTCAGACAATTTTCTGATACACTTTGGGACTTTGCTTTGCAGCCCTCCAAGGTGTTTTGTACAAAACTCCTGAAGGATTCGGAGCTCAGTGAAGGGAAAACTCAACCATGATGAAGATGAATTTTCTGATCAGTGCAATGATTGATGCAGCAGAGTGGGAGGCAATGATATTGCTGCCAAATCTGAACTTCTGTCTACTTCCAGAATACATATGTGCCTCAGTACCAAGAGTTCTGTCATTCCTAGTCAGGCCAAGTTCTATCATTCAACAAAGTAGTGTTGCACACTCCTCAGCAAAATACACTCACAGCCTGGTCTACAAATATACAGGCCATCATATCTGAATTGTTTAGTTATCAAGCTGAAAGAATTCTGTTCAAATCTAGTCACTACGAATGGTGCATAGGTGAGAAACTTACCAAGGTGAACTAGAGCCGAGGAGCATATATATGCACCAATAGCGATGGATGGAAATTTCAAGGCAGAGCACATGCACTGCATAGGTACCAGACAATGATGTTTGGTTGATGGATGGGGCAGGGAATATAGTCACTCAAAGTACAAGGAATTTCTCTTGGTCACAAACTATCCAGCTCTGGTTTGCCATATTCCCTTTCAGCAAATTCCCTACTCATTTCACCAATAGCAGTCCGATTGCAACAATCACTTGGCAGATTAGTGTAGGCAGGTTAATATGGACTATGCACTCACTCACACACTTCAGCACAATATGGAGCACATTCAGCGTGTGGTCATTTTCTATGATCAGTGAATTGTCAATACACAAAACACCTGCAAGATCGACTTTTAAAAATATCACTTCATTTCATTGCCGCTGGAAATTGAGTTAGTACTGGTGATTGGTGCATGGCATATACATGGCCATTGGCAGGAATGTCTGGCATGCTATGGGGCAAACTTCATCATTGGCGCTGGACATGTAGATGGTGAAATACCATATGGAGACACTCTGGTCCTCACTGAATATAATTTCCCCATCTGCTAGAGGAATGTTGACTGCTTACAGACAGGAGTTGCTTGATTATGAAATGAATGACTCAAATTTCCTAAAAATGGTTTGAATGAGTGGGTTTCAAATTGTGTTAACCTCACTGTGATGCTAATCAAGTTGGAGAAGGCTGTTCACTGATGAGAAAGTCCAAACTTGCATTCATTGCTTGTGCAGATGCTGAAAGTGTATTTCAACAACTTGATGCAGCTGTGCCGAATGATCAAAGAGCAAGCTGGAAACAACCAAAGAATATGCGAGTGCAATGGATCGTCAGAGAGTTGATCCTACAGTCATGGATATATATGAAATCCAGATGGAAAGAGGTGAGTATATATATTACATGTGCCAGAGAATATTAGTGGTTAGGATATACCAGAAAAGCACATGCATGCAGAAGACATACCCACTGCTAAATCCATCAAGGACCTTCTGAATGACAGACAGCTCTTCCCTCTCTACCTTAACATTCTCTGCTGCATTTGCCTCTGTTTCCTTTACTGAATCAAACTGCGAATGGCACCAGTGACAGGTCATCTTCATTGTGGAAATCAGGATCACAGCAAGGAGTACCACATGCCTGGAAATCGACACCCCAAGGGGAACTGTGCTGCGCAATCTTATGCAAATGAGCATGATGCACTTGGCAAGCATGTCTTCCAGCATGCCAGTCTGGGTGTCATCAGCAGGATCTCTGATGACGCCTACATTGATGGGGCTCCCTCGCTGAACTTCATTGCAATGGGGCCAATGTGCAGCATTTTGAACTTGGCTGAAAGGCCACACAAACAGTGTGGCGATCCATGCTGAGATTGGGAGCATAGATTGCTTGTGCTGACAAAAATCAGCCCAGGGCATGCAAATAGGGTGCACAGCATTACAGCAATTTGAGTGCACAGAGAAGAGCTCTTGACAGTTCAACTGGCTGGCAGAGGTATCATCAAGCAATAACCTCCTGGTTTGCAGCCTGAGATGAAGTTCATAAGCTGCTAGTAGTAGAGGTGGAATGCATGGTTCATGAAAGGAGATGAGAGAAAAGAAACAAGTATTAGGTGTCACTAGTGTACACCAGTCATATGCTCGCCCATCAGTAACATATTAGCCCTAGCCTATCAGTCACCGGTCAGTCCTCTCCTGTCAGACACGACGTACTGCGCGCGCCTCGCAGCCTCTCCAGCGCCATTTGGTTCATTGCTACAATTATAAGTCTCATCATGGGGCTGCTTCAATCTCAGCATCTCCTGGTGAATTATTCATATCTGACAAATTTTGAATTTCCATTACTCACCAGGAGAGTCTTACCTCGGTGATTTACAAAGGTCTAATTCATCCTCAGCTCTTGTCATTATTGGTGAGTTCCCTCACTCCTTCAGGCATTTTATTTCCTTTTGATTGAAATTCGAGCACAAAAAGATGTTTCCACTGGTTTCCTTACCTCCGGTTGTCCAACAGTCTCCATCACTACTACTGCACACCATAGAGTGTCTCACAATACATAACTACCTTTGGTGAAGCTATGGTAAAGGATGAATTGTTACCAATAAGAGCAATCACATGCCAAGCTGAGTCTATTGCCTTTCCAGAGTCACACTGAGAGGCCATCCTGATGAAAACATGTGTGTATGAAGTGCTTTGTTGTGTTGTTGAACAATGTCAGGAACTGTATGTAAAACTGTTTGGTGC
This sequence comes from Tylopilus plumbeoviolaceoides, assembly GCA_003316375.1. Taxonomy (NCBI): domain Eukaryota; kingdom Fungi; phylum Basidiomycota; class Agaricomycetes; order Boletales; family Boletaceae; genus Tylopilus; species Tylopilus plumbeoviolaceoides. Next base: position 87,658 of record QFES01000866.1, read on the forward strand.
TATGTTGAAGCATGCATTCCATAATCATGTTAATAATTATTGTATGTAACTTCAATGCCATGTGTAGCATCTTCCTGTATCAGTATTGGAAACAATCAAATCTATCAAAGCATGCATCATGTTGAATCAGTAGTAATCTTCTATTATTACTAAGCTACCAATTCAGGAAGAAAGGTCTAGATTCTCTTATCTTTCTTATCCATTACACTATCCATTTTACTCATCAGAATGAGTCAGCTATCGCTTATCTCTGACATCATAGATAGTAGTCCTTATTGCTATAGGATGATAAGTATAGTCCTATTACCTAATCTTCTATGATGTTCTAGAAGATTACTATACTCTACCATTGGTACAATACATATAAACAATAGGTAGACACCATATAGGACTGGGTTTTACACCCAGTCAATCTAGGTTTTTTCCACACTCCTGAACTTCCACTGTTTGTACCTCTCAGAAAACCTCCTCACCACAAGAGTAAGTCTCCTACTCTTGACTCATCCCTATGTTGTATAGCATAAATGACTCACCTCTCCATCTCCACTCAGAAGTGTTTGGCACTATTGGTGAATAAGACTTTCTTTGTGCAATGACTACTACAGTTAGTAGAGAATAAATCTATGGTATTGGGCAAGGATGAGGTATTATAAAGTGTTGTGTGCATAAAATGTGTGTTCCACTGACTGGGGTGACTGGGGTGTACTGGTGGACAATAGGCGTCAACAAATTGGGTCAAATCTGCTGCTGTGGCATGCTGTCCTTCTTAATTCCCACCAACCCAGAATACTTAGGAAATGGATCAAATGTTGAGAGGACTCCAAAGGCTGTGATTTGTCATGAGACTGATGTCATTGAAGTGGCATTGGCTTGTCTCTCTCAATGCAAGGGAAGAGTGTGGCTCGAGGTTTGCCAAACCATTATTAGCACATTGGTACATTCAGTACCATGTCAATTACAAACTATTACATTTAGGGATGGCATCTCTGAGGTCGGAACCCATGACCATCAAGTTCCTTCGACTGTGATTGCTGCCACTGTCAAGTTCACTGATCTTGAGCAGCTTGCGGAAAGGATAAAGGCAGGCAAGTGGCCCCACTGATCAACTATTATGCCCATGGATGCGATCAAGAGCCATCCATGGTATCAATTTAGGTGTTCCGGAACTGTCTGTGCTGGAAGACATCAAGCTTGAGCTTCTTGATGATGTCTTGTTGGTCACCTCAGTGGCTCAAGTTTCATTTGGGAAGAAGTCAGGGGAAAGAATAAATAAAGGAAAGGGGAAGGAAAAGGAAAAGGATATAGAAATTGATATGGATTTTGATAATGAGGTGAAAAGGTGTGTGGTGACTTTTGCATTGAGGTTCACTCATATTCATCTTTGCTGTTGTCAGCAATTGATGCCCCACCTGAAGTTGACAGAGTCATTTGGCAGGGGTCACTCATTACTGAAAATCAATGGGCCTTTGGCAAGGACAAGAACACTTGGAATCAACTCCCTGGCCACCATCAGCAGCACCAAATCCCACAAAGCCTGCCAATACTATCAACAATTAGACCACATGTGACAATTGCAACAGACAAGGAACCAGATGTATTCAATGCACCAAGCAGGGAGTATGCAGGGAGTGCAAGCAACAGAAGGTCAAGTGTAGCTTGGCACTTCATAGAAAGCTCCCCCCTTCTTGCGTCACCACTTGTGTACCATGTAGCACAACAAGGTAGGATTTCACCCTCATAAATATGCATTGTTTACCATTGATTGATAGTCTACATTGAAATCCCAGTGATGCAGAAACAAGACAGACTAGTGGCACAGGCACCATCAGGATTGACACTTGTAGTGTCTGCAGCACTGTCTGCACCAGCACCATCTGTGCCAACTCATGGGGCAGAGCCAAAAGGTTGGTGGAGATGGTTCACCAGGATGTGATCTCAGGGATGCTCTGCTCACCATCAGTGATGCTCCATGATCCTTTGCAAGCGCTGCCGCTGCCTTCACCATTGTTTACTACTTCTCCACAGTCACTGCCATCCATCCTACCCTCTCCACAGTGCAACATCCCCTTGGTACAGACTTTCAGAGATCCTGAACCTTTCATTGCATCAAGTCACCAGCTCAATCAGTCAACATTGGTCGAGTTACTTTTGATAGAAAAGGCTTGTTCAGTGCGTGGTAGAGCATTTTCCTGCACACCACCACCAACCAGAAGCCACAGTGAATGAAGAAGCTTATATGCATATGTTTGTGTGTAGTTAGTGGAAATATGTAGATTCAAATCATGTAATTTCACCGTTTGCAGTGGTAACTCTGTACTATGTGACAAATCATAGAGTGAAGTGATTATCCATTTTAGGTATAGGTGAAGACTTCTTCATCAACTGCAAGATATATATAGGATATGTGCCAGGCTGAAGAAATCCTTTCAAATCATTTCTTTGAACTCCTGCAGCATGACAGGATTTGTGGTTAGTATCCCATTGGTAGGTTAGGTGTTGCTGTGCTCATCCCTCTGCAGTCACGGTGTTGGCATCACTGTGCTTGTTGCTCACATATGTCTATCATAATGCTCCTGGCCTTTGTACCTACATCATCATAAGGTCTGAAAGCAAGATATGGGTAGACTTCAGCACTGCAGGTAAGGCTGGCACTCATATGAAGTCTATGTTTGAGGCCTGGTGTCATTCATATCTACTCCTAACCTCTAAATCCCCTTCCGATACCATCTCCAGCCTACTTTGTTGTACCGCCAGTACTACCTAATCCTTCCACTAGCTAGACCTTGCCTCAGAATTGCTGTCTCCACATCAGACTTTGTTCACACTGCCTCAGACATTGTCTCAGACCACTTCCCTGTTAGTACTTCTCTTTTGTCTAGACTCATTTTTAGTTTAGTCTCCATTCATCCATACCTATCATTCCCCTGACCCTTTATCCCACTTACATACCCTTCACCACATCATATGCTTTCCATTCCATTCCATATGCCCATAGTATAGCCTCCTTGATATTTCTGTATATTCTGGTATGAACTCTGACCAGACTTTAGTATTTAAACCATGTCCTCTCTATGTAGTTCCTATCATATCCCATGGAACTCTGGACCTCTGGACCTCACCTCTGCTCTCATAGACATGAACTCCAACACTTTCTCATTCTGTAGTTGCTTCCTTTTGTCCAGACTCTTGCTATTGTTCCCTTTATGTACTAGTCTTGCTTCTCAGTCACCTCTGAAACCTGTGCTCACACAGCTCTGGCTTTGTTTCCATTCTGTTCTGTCCTTCTTACTCATTGACTTACTAATGCTATACTCCTTCATTACTAATGTTGATGTCCACTACTTTGTATATAAACTCCTTCACAGTCATGTATTATTTTAGCTTGAATATCGACTAGAACTGTTGAACTCCTCTTCCAATCAAGTGACTTCTCTTCTATAGGACTTTTCTTGTCCTAACTCTGCATTGTCTACCTCTGCTCTCTGAAATATTGGGACATGAATGTCAGCAAGGGCACAGCACATAAGCTGAAGCCAACATCCCCTAGGAATCTGACAAACTCCAGAGTTCCAGAGCTGTATAGGAGTTCATCTCTGGTATGGCTCTAATAGTTCCTCAGTATGAATATCAGCTAAGTTTCCTTCTCTCTCATCTATCTCATAACTTCTCAACTTCTCAACTTCTTATCTCTTTTTACCTCTGCCCCTTTGAAATTCAGGACACAAAGTATGACAAGGGCATAACACATAAGTCTTGCACTGAGTCCTGCTAAGTATCCACCTCCATATATCTCCATCAGACCTCCAGTCCAATTTGTACTAAGACCTCCAAAACCTTACAGAAAGCTTTGGATCTTGTCAGACTTACCTTCAGAGGACTTAGACTTGACACCTGGGATATGCTGTTTGGGAATGGCTTGGAATTGAAGGTTCCAGAAGTCCCATTTGGCATGCTTCTTCTGTGAAAGGGCAACACACTGTATACCATGGCTTTGATGCCTGAAATGGGAAATGATACAATGAGATGGGAAATCAGAGGAGATTGTGTGGTGGCATTACACAATGTCAATAAGCTGAAAATCAGGCTTGAGGTTATGAATGCAGTGTCTGAGCTAGGTAAAGGAAGCTGGTGGGATCCTGGGCCAAAGTGTGTTCTGAATGGCTTATTGTGTGAGTTTGTTATATTGATGTAACTTCCTGTCATATTGAATATGATACACTCACATATAACTGAAGCAAGCTAAGTCAAGCATGTGTTGAGCATTTCAACTCACATTGATCAGTGCCACAGTACATGCAATGTCCCTTAGAACACCTATTCCCTTTTCTTGATACAATAGTCCACCTTGATGATGTTTTGTTCAATGTATCAAAATGTTACAGGCTTAATTAGGACCCAGATACAAATATGTTTTCCATAATATCAGCACCAGTTACCAACATACCCCTCAACATTGCAGAGTGGGAAACTGAGACCACCTCTTATTCCACTATCTCCAGCTCATTTGACAATCTCTTTATCATGGCAATGTTCTCTTTCACCTTTCCATCGAAACTACACTGTTCTATATGAGATCAAAAATCACATCTGGGAGAACAGCTATAAAAAGGTCCTCAACTTCTGTTGCCCCCTCTTTTCATATTGGCCATCACTCAGCTTCCAGAGCAAGTTCAAATCCCATTCTTTGATACATATACCTAGTGAATATTAGTAGTGCAGTGTAGTAATGACAGGTGCAGGAATATACTTGCTGGCCATGAATTAGAGATATAACACACCATAGGGCCAGGAATCAAATACAGTTTCTTCATGGCCCAGCTGACTGAAGATTTCATGGTTAAGTACTAGATGAATGGATGGGCCCATTATCATGGCTTCATAGGCAGCAGCATTGGCTGACACATGTGATACAAACATAAATGGATCAGCCACAAACATCAGAGGTGAGATCAGTCTGTCAACCAAGAAGAACTCACCCACAGTGAATGAGTGGGCCTTGTTGGATAAACCAACATGGATAGGGTCTGAGGCACTGAGTACTGTGGAGTATGCATGGGCCAACAGAAGGGACCCCATTGTACATTGAGTAGCCAGTCCCATAAACACATGCAGGGACTGGTGGGCCTCAGCACATGGTTTGCCAACATCATTCAGTGGGCCCACTGTGCAATCAACAATGTCAGGGCATAGGCTGAACACACAGGCACTACTACACACAACCCAGCCCAATCTGGTATGCCTGAGTGGTACTGTATGGCCAATATGAACTGACCCATCATACACAGGCTGGCTAAGCCAAGTCCAATGATAAATATTGGTGGGCCACAAGGCTGAATACCATCCAACATGGATGGGCCTACACCACAATATGTGCCCTATCTCCCTCTGATGGCTCTGAGTCTGCCATAGTATCACCTATGGCTGATCCATGACCCACTGAATACAAGGCAGGGTTGCCTTCAAGTTCTGACTTCTCTGGCATGCCCAAGAATGCCCACCAATGGTTACTTGCAATGGAATCCTACTTTCATCTGAACACTGACATCTATCAGGATGGTAATCTTATGGCATTGGTAATGCTCAACAAGATGAGCAAAGGTGATGGTGCCAACTTTACTGAAGGTTGGTATGACAAGATAAACAAGGCCGAGATGGGAGTACCTCTTCACTTTACTGCAATGAAGGAAGACTTTCTAATGATGTTCTACCCTGCTGACATGAAGACACAGGCCAAGCAGGTGCTTGCAAAGCTTAGGATGAGCAAGGATCTAAGGGTACTGGGTCATTTAGTTCCTGTGTGCAGAAATTTAAGACTGTGGCTGGAAAATCAAGTTTCAAGGTGGACGACTCTCTCTTGGTAGAGTTGTTCATCATGGGTCTTGATCTGAAGATCTCGACCATGGTCATATCACAGGCGGTAGTACCTAAGACCCTAACTGCTTGGATCAAGGATGCCTCATAGTTCCATGGGCATCTTCTTTGCATCCAGGGCTTGGGGAGTGGAAGTAGAGATGACAGAAATGTATCTCAAAAGTCTGCCCGAAATCCCTATGCTATGGATATCAATGTGGTACAACTCACTCTGATTGAACATCACAAGGTCTGACTGGCTATACAGATTACAGGGATGACAGAGGAACAGAAATTCCTTATACTGAACTGTGCAAAGAAAAACATGATCCTTGGAATGCCATGGCTCTAAGAAATAAACCCTCTGATCCACTGGACCTCCAGAAAGGTCACTATCCCCTCTCTCTCCACATACAACTTTACTCCAATTCAATGAGCTCAGAAGTACACCTTTGCTCATATGAGGAGACTTCACGATTCCTTGCCAATTCAATGAGCCAGGAAGATAGCTGCTACTAGAAAAAAGATCGAGGCTCTGGACGAGACCCACTACCTCTGATACTATCTAGGCCTGGATCCTGATAGCAAGGTTGTACAATGGTGGGAAGAGTGCTACATATCCTCTGCCACCCTCCATTCACATGTGGAAAATGATGATCACCACCAAAATTGCCCAACGCTTTGCCAAACCCGAGGTGAAGTTACCCCCATGATATTCTAAGTTCACCAACATCTCCACTGAACCTAAGGATGGGATGTTACCCCATCAAGACCTTTTGATCATGTCATTGAACTCAGGCCAGAGTTCACCCTGAAAATCACCAAAACTTACCCTTTGAACCCAACCAAACAAAAAGCATGTAAAGATTTCATCAACAAGCACTTGAAGAGCAGCAAAATCTTCCCTTCTAAGTCACCACAAGCATCCCCTTTCTTCTTCATGTTGAAGAAAGATGGCACCTGTCAAATAGATAAGTAGGGTACCTAGTACATACGCCCTCATTAGACTAGTAGTAGTATGAAGGACATCTGGACATAGTCTGTAACTGTCCAGAGTCAGTCCACACTGGACTCCACATTGCACTGCATTGGATCCAGTACATCCATACTGGACATAGTCCGGACCTTATGTAATAAGGCATGCAGATGCAGCAAGGTCTTCACATACCCTCTGGGAATTGCTTAGACACTTAGTGTACAGTATATATACCAGGGAAGCCTCCCTGATGTAATAGAACAAGTTTCTTTGTCTACTCCCATCATCTGTGCTCATCCCAACCACCCAGGTAAGTCTGGTGGCCTTCCCTCACACATCTATGCTCTGCTTGACAGCACCCTTTGTTTATGCCAGGACTATTGTGAAGAATGCCTACCCTCTCCCTTGAATCCAGGATCTCATCAACAAGCTCAGGGGATCCAATGTCTTCACCAAGTTCAATGTTTGATGGGGATACAACAATGTCCTCATCAAACTGGAAGACCACTGGAAAGCCACCTTTATCACTCTGTTTGGGTTGTTTGAACCCAATGTTATGTTTTTTGGATTGTGTGGATCACCACCCACATCTCAAGTGTTGATGAACCACATCTTCACTGACTGTATCGCCAAGGGATGGCTGATTGTATATATGGATGACATCCTCATCTATTCCTCCCACATAATGTAGTCACTTTGTCTCAATGTTTTTGGCCAGCCTTTGTGAAAAAACAGTGCTGTTATTGGTTGGGCCCATGGTGGGCCCATGTGAGGAATATCCTGAGATCATAGGATTGGCTTGGTTAACCTCTGATCATAATTATTGGCTGGGCCCAGCATGTATTTGCCCATGAGTGAATGGTGAGCTCATTGTCTGGGCCCATTGAACAGTTGAGCAAGTTGCATGGGCTTGCTATCCATTGGTCAATTGTCTTGCATGGGCCTATCAGGTGGGTGCAGAGAGGGTGGAATGGGCTTACCACATTGGTTGACTGTCTTGCATGGGCCCATGCATGATTGGCAAGCTCATCAGGGTAGGCTCACTGGGTGGGCCCACCATGTGATACCCAAGAGGTTGCATGGGCTTATTTCAGCCTGGCTGAGTGCTTCAAATGGGCCAACATATATGAATGGCAAGCCTGTCAGGCAGGCCCATTCTCTGATAGCTGAGTGGGTCACATGGGCTCACTACACCTTGGCCCATTGTCTTGTATGAGCCCATCGGGTGATACTCAAGACAATCACTTGTAGTGTTTCCCAGCCCAGCTTAGAAGGGCTTGGGCTTGAAAGAAATCCAGGCCAAGCCCTAAGCCCTTGCAAGCCCTGATTGGCAGCCCAGCCTGGCCTGGGCTGCAGCGTCTGAATGCAATGAACTGCAGTGAACTGTGGCAAACAAACTGTAGCATAAAAGTAACAATAGTACATGTACTATCTACAGATCAGCAAGAAATGGGACAAACACATCATCTTCATGATCTTGACCAATGTCTGAGTCACCATCTTCATCCCAATCAAACCCATTCACATCAATCAAACCTCCTGTACTAGTAGCATCACCCAAACCTTGTAGCTCCACATCACCTGTGGTGGCAATGGCAGCCTTTGGATTGAGAGCCTGAAACTTAGATCCTCACAAAAAAGTAGCTCCTTCTTCCAGTGACACTTGAGAAACTGGAGTGCTTCAACGACATCTGCTTTAAGGTGATTTTGGCGCTTGGAGATCATGATTCTGATAGTAAGGTGCATTGATACCCCACCAGCACACAATAGATAGCTCACCAACATGTTCACATGTGTTGAGATATTCATGGAGTGGCACATGCCTTTCTTCCATCTGGCTGTCAGGTGAGTCCATATTGTGTATCCCATCTTCATTGTTGGACATGAGCTCCCCAAGCATCTCAATTAGCTTAGGGTTATTGGTCATCATTGTCCACTTCGCGACTGCAGCATTTGCAGTGGATGACCCATTGTGCTGGTACATTAGATGAAAACATTGCTTGTACTGTTGGGAAACTTAGCTTTTGTGCGATATCACCATGAACCCAAAAGTGGTACAACATACCACATCTGAGTCTTCTGCATACCTCAACACATCAGTAAGACCCTCTTCTCCCCAGTAAAGACAAATATGATCTAATTTCTATGCAAGATTGAGCACTGTATGGATGGTAGCAATTAGAAATAGCATATCAGTCAAAATATGAGAACATATACATTGCCATGATATGGGTGTCAGAGCTTGCACTCTGTTTATAGTACTTACTGACTTTGGCTAAGCCAGCTCTAAGTCCCTCAACAAACAAAATTGAAGTATTTTGCTGAGTCTAGCCGTTTTGTCCAAGCTTGTGAAGCACTTCAAGGGCAGGCAATGTTGTGTGTAGTGAGGGGCCATGTTCAGATGAGAAAGCATGCTGTGCCTTTTTGGCATGTTGCATGGCCAAATAAGCAAGCAATGATATGTTGTTGCACATTGTGAAAAAAAAGATACATACTCCAAGAAGGCTGAGGATGAGTTGAACATGATCCCACTCAGCATCTGACAACTTGAGCTCCATAGTCTTGCAACAATTCTTGGCACTGCTTTCTTGAAGGTCCAGATGGCATACAAAGTAGTCAACATCCTGCAAATTTCAGTGTAGAGCCAGTAAATAGAACACTGAATATGTACATCTTCATCTTTTAGGTCCCATGAATGTTTGAGCATGAGAATGGTTGAGGACCACCTAATCCTCATGTTGAGCACAAGTTGCAGTGGTGCTGTACTAGGTACATGACCATCATCTGTGTGCAGCTGGACATGTTGAAACAATTCTTTTCTTTGTGCTGAAGAATGCTTCTTAGTGCTTTGATTCAGATGACAGTAACAAAGAAACAAAATGAAAATACCTTTGCAGTGATGGTACACACAAGGCTGACTTCATCTCTGCTGACTCCATCTCTGCTGACTCCATCCCAGGTGGCCAATAGATCAATGTCAGGTGTTGAGGGGTTGAAGTGCTGTGACTTGCTGTGTGTGACCAAAAAAGCTTGAGTGGTGAGATTGATGATGTGCACCATACACCTATTGCACTCATTAGCAAACCCCTTTGTTTCACACAGGGGCTACAGACCTACAGTGCACTACAGACATACTGCAGATGCACTACAGACATCAAATTTAAACACAACATGAAAATAACCATATTTTAGCTCATTATAACTCATTGTACAGCATTGTACAAAAGGGGACCTATCTGTAACATTGTAGCACTGTAGTGTGATTGTACAGAGCTGTACAGTGTTGCACATTACATAAGGGGTTTGCTGATGCCATTGGGGATCTGTACAATAATAACTGCTATGGACTTACCATAGCTGCCTCTTTCCTGCATCATATGGTTCTCTGGTGTTCAGCTCAGATGTGATACAGCTTGCGAACTCTTGCATCATTGTATCATTGTTTCTTGCATTGTTGCATGTTACAAGCCAATCTGGTAGTCAAATTTGTTGTTAAAGAATATACAGTGCAGTCAAGTGTTCTACTTATCTTGTGTATGGCACTGACATGATAGACAACCTTATATAGTGCTTGTCCTAGGTGGGCACCATTGTGCATGGTGTTGAGCTTCATGAAACCTAGAAGAGACATTTCCAGAGTCCAAATGCTGCATATCTTCGTTTTCTCTTCAATCCATAAGCTGGTCACAGCAAAGTATGCATTGATATTGGAGGCTCAGGCTTGCCACTGGCATGCATTGCATGTGAGGTTGATTCAACCTTGGACAGTATTGCCCTCTTGAATGTGCAACATCATGAGTCAAATATCATGAAACTTGTGCCAGTATGAAACACACCTGGAAACAAGCTCAGGGATCATGGAGATTGGTTTTGAAAAAGTTGATAATGGCTTGACGTGTTTGCTTGTGCCCAGGAATCCTGGAATCAAGGATGCTGTAGTGCATGGATTGGCTGATCTGTTTGGACCAACATCTGGCATGCATGAGTGGCAACAGCAGCTTGGGGTTCAGTGTCAGATAAGAGGGTGCTGTCAGGCTTCTTACATTTTGTCCCTGCAGACCCTGCTGTGTTGTGTGTGGCAACTTGAGCAGCCTGTGCCTACTGGTGTGATGTGAGCTCATGCTCGGTGGCATTGTTGGCACACATAATGCATGCAGAAGGGGCAGGCACATGTTTGTGCCACTGGGGTTTATTTCTGAGATCAGCTGTGTCAGTCATGATGAGCTGGGAAATTTTTTGTCAAGCAGAGCCTATATGTGTGAGGGAAGGCCACCAGACTTATGTACCTGGGTGGTGTGTGAGAGGCACAGATGATAGGAGTGAGACAGAGAACTTGTTCTATTACATTAGGAAGGCTTCCCTGGTATATATACTGTATCCTAAGTGTCTAAGCGATCCCTAGAGGGTAAATGAAGACCTTGCAGTATCTGCATGCCTTATTCCATAAGGTCTGGACTATGTCTGGTATGGATGTACCAGGTCCAGTGCAGTGCATTGCAGAGTCTGGGGTGGACTGACTCCAGACAGTGATGGACTATGTCCGGATGTCCTTTGTACTACTACTAGTGTAATGAGGGTGTATGTAATAGGTACCCTATTTATCTATTCAACATTTTTCATTCACATGGAGTTTATATTTGACAGACACTGGAGATAGCTGCTTCAAGATGCCACTAAGCCTAGGCTTCAAGGCCCAGCCTGGCCTTGAGACAATATCATCAAGCTGAGCTGCAGGCTCCTATCAGGCTGAGCTGCTGGCTTGGCTTGGCCCAGCTTGGCTTGGGCTTCTGAGCCTAGCCTGGAAAACACTAATCATGCAGGCTCACCTCACCTCAGTTGAGTGTCCTGTATGGGCCCACACATGGATGGTGAGTGCATTGGGCAGGCCCATTGCTTGATAGCTAAGTGGGTCACATGGACTCATTACACCTCTGTAGAGTGTCTCACATGAGCGCATCAGGCAGGCTCATTGTGTGATGGCCAAGTGGATCATGTGGATTCACTAGTACACTTCAATAGAGCATCTCACATGGGCCCATCACTGGCAAGTGATGACCAAGACAATCACATGGGTTCACAGTGCCTCAGTTGAGTGTCTAGTATTGGCCCATCCATGGTTAGAAAGCTGGTCTAGTGGGCCCACTGTGTGATACCTGAGGTCATCATATGGGCTCATATGTGGTTGGTGAGCCTATCAGGCAGACTGATCAAGTGAGAGCCGAGAGGGTCACATGGGCTCACTAGACCTTGATCGAGTGTCTTACATCTGATAAAGCATGAATGGCTAGCCTATTGGGTGTGACCACTGGCATTGACAGCCAAGAGAGTAACTTGAGCTCACCACACATCAGTAGAGCAGGTCACATTGGCCAATGTAGGATTGGCCAGTCTCTTGGGTGGGCCCACCAATTGATAACAGAGCTGGTTGCATGGGCTTGTCACAGCACCTCAGTCAGGCCAATTGAATATGCTTGGTGTGCCGATACTGCCTGAAATTACATCAGCAATCCCATGATTTTCACATAGGTGTCACACCAAGTCACATTGAGTCACATATTTACAGCAAGATTACATCAAGATTACAGCATGACAGAACCCAGTGGCACAGGCACACATTAGTCACAGTGCATCAAAGTTAGGTACAGATTGCACAGCAACTTGGTTGTACAGTGCTACAGTAGTACAGTGTCATATTATAATTATTTTCATAGTTAAATGTAGATTTTGATTTCCTAATGATGAGGAACCTAGGAATTTTTTGGAGACATCTCATATGACTACTTGGTTGGAATGTGTGACTTTCATCATCACCTTCACCTCTGTCATCACTGTCGAGACCACCTTCACCTTCACCTTCATCATCACTGTTGAGACCTCCTTTGTCTTGATCTTCAGCATTACTGATTGCCTTGTTGACAGTTTCCTTCCTTGATAAAAGTAGGTTGGTGGCCTTGGGTGGCCTTGGAATCCCATTATTCCTTTGATGCTTGTCAAGGACATCTGTATTTATATTCAATAAATAAAGTAATTGTTGACAAGGACATATGTACCTATGGCATTTGTGAATGGTGGTGTGACTTTCTTGATGGCTTGTCACAGGATGCTGAGGACACAGTGAGGGTGCATGACTGTGATCAGATGTCATATCCCATAATTTTGACAAGTCCAACTCTGATGTTCTGGACTCAACTCTGGGCTCGACAACACAAACTCTGGACCGTTTTGTGTTATAGTATAGTCTTTCACTTCCAGACTTGTATATCCATCTCACTCTTATGTTCATCTCCATTCCTCATTATTCATCTTTGTTCCGTTTTTGTATTAGTTCCGCTCATACATGTCTCCGAACCTATGCCTTGCTTAGGAGCACAGCTCTGGCCTTTTGCTACTCCGACGTCCATCTCACTAATCACTTACTCATCACTACAACTCCATTACTAATGCTATGTCTGCGCTCTGTATATAATCCTCCGTACCAAGCCATGTAACTTTAGTTCGAATATCAATTATTACCAACTCCTCTTGTCTGAAGTCTTGAAGACTCCCTACTCCCTCTCGTCCACTCGCAGGCTTAGTCTTCCTCGGACTTAGGTCTTGCCTCTTCAGACATCCAAACCTCTGCTTTTCTGAAATCTGGGACCAACTCTGACAAGGGCGCACCACATATGGTGAAGCCATGTCCCACTTACGCTCTAGCACTCTGGAGTTCCAGAGTTAGACTCAGAGTTGAACCAGTCTTAACATCAGAACCAGGTGTAGGATATATCTTCCAAGTTCATCAGACAGGCCATTGGAAACATGATAATGCCTCAGCTGAAAGGGGGGAGGCAGGTTCTGATCACTGTCCTGACTTGCTGCATCATTCTCGACTTCCTTGTTCATGAAAGGCCGCTTCCAAACAACAGGACCATTGTTGTTGTCCTGCTCCTCCTCACTTGAGAGAATTTGATGGTGCTTGTGCTGGGAAGGCGGTGGAGGAACAAGGTCTTCATCCATGTTGTGGTCTTCCTCATTGATGGGTCCTGCTCTCTGAGCAAGCTGGGCAAGGATGGGGAAACTTGCTGTCTGACAGGTGATTGCTGTTATCATCAAGGTGGGATCATGTGTGGTGGCATGTGCTAGTTGCACCATCAACATTGTCACCATTCACTTTCTGTGGATCAGGCAGCTCCGCAAACCCAAAACCATCAATTTCACTTGCCCAGTGGAAGGCTGGAAGTGGACATGAAACTTGTACAGGAGAGTGAAGGCTTGTCTTGCATTTCTTCTTCTTGCATGGTGAGTGTTGTTTCAGGGTGAGAGGATTGTCCAACTCATTACCAATTGTGTCCAGATTCACAAGTTGCTGTTTGGCAGGTTGAGCTGTTTGTAGGGCCTCTGGCTTGATGTTCTAATCGTGCTGACCTCCAAGCCCATGACTGATGTGAGTGGAATGACAATATGGCTCCTGAGAACATTGCATTGAATGAAAAATTGAAAATTGAAAATTGAAACACCTTGCTCATGCTAACCTATGGGAAGTCAACCAAACTTGTAAGACACGACAATGGTTGCAGAGACTTTTGAAAGGTGAAAATACCATGACCATGCCACTGCATCATGATAAATAAGTTACAACAAACATGTGAACTCTTCATCATACTCATCTAATGGGATGGAACAACCCTATGACATCATACATGAAACACAGCTGCAAGGTCCAATCCCTTGGGATTGCTAATTTGGAGTGGCTTTGCAATATATAGCATAGCAGAGAGTGATCATAACAGCTCAAATAACATTGCCAATAGACAATATTGACCAATCTTGTGAATGATGCATGCTGTGGATCAATAGGAACTGAATGAACCTTGAGCAACCTAGAAATACAGAGGCCCTTACCTCAGTAGGTTGCAACAAGGCTTCCAGATCACCAAATCTGAATAATGGTCTATGTGGTGGAAGAGGGCCTTGGTGATCCAACAGACAAGCATTGACACTAAAATGAAGAAGCAATAGGTACTGTGTACACCACACTACGCCAAGTCAATGTCAACTGCCAGAGTAAAGACGAAGTGGAGCATTGACCACCTATTCTGTGTCAATACAGGAACAGCTTGGCAGTCATCAGGTCAGCCTCATGGGTGGTGTCTTGCAGTACAGTGCTATGAAATAGTGATCCCATCTTCATTTGCAAGGAAGGGCCGGTCCAGGTGGGCAACATGGATTAGTGTACATTGATTGTGCTGTCAATGTAACTGGCCACATTTTTGCCCAAGAGGCTAGTCAGCATGTCCTTTCAGTGGACTGCAAGAAAAATTATACACTTAGTAATGACCTTTGATGCCAAAATGAGAGATACAAGAAAAGTATGGCAAGGACAAAGGAGAGGGGATGGAAGAGGTGGGAGTGGAAGAGAGCCTTTTCTGACTTGGGCTTGTGCACTGGCAGCCTATCAGGGTCAGAGGGTCCTCTTGAATGTGTCCTAGTGGGTACAACACAATAGGAGAAAAGGGAATTTGATCTCCCCATAGATGCCACACCAGGATGGAAAAGAACTTGCGATACACAGCTTTCACTGAACACGATGTGGTAGGTTCTTTGCTGACCAACTTCATGACCTGATTCCAATCCAACTGAGTTCAGGTTGCAAGTTTCAAATTATGCTTCTACTGCCTCATCTTAATCTCCAACTGAAGTCTGAGTCAAACTGCAACATTATCACTGTCCATCAGTTCCAGCATTTAAACTGTGGGATCCATCACCTGACCAGTGTCCTACTTTCACTCCTCTTCTGGTTTCAGCACTGTGACCTTGGTATTTGGCCCCATGTGCTTTTTGTATCACAATTGCCCCTGCCATGTTCTGCTGACAACCTTCTCAATTTCTTTTTTGCTCACTGTTCAAGTTGACCAAGATGCACAGAAAGGAATAAGTGGGGAAAGTTGGAGCACCGAGGGACTTGAGTATACCTGAATCTGATGCTGATAACATGTCCGTGCTACCATGAACAGTGCAAGTGTAAGGAAAGGGAATATGTGTTTTGTTGCAATAGAACCACGTACCATTTCTGTTTGACTTTGACAGGGGCCAGAGGCAAATACCATAGCAGCGATGTTCGCTAGCGTGCAGCAACATGATATAAAAGACTCAGGACTGCAAGTGGCATTGGAGCTTCTGTTCTGAGGTCTGCATCATGGGCTTGATTCCCTATAGGAGGGTCAGTGCTTTGATGAATGTTCTTGCCGCCATGCAATGTACATTGTACGTGAAAAACAAAAGGTGTAAGATGATAAGGGCAAGTGTGGTCACTTAATTATACTTCCAGGCTTCAAACTGCATGCAGACATTAGCATTGTGGAAGGGATGGCTACCATGCCAACCTTCAATGACAACGTACCTTTTTGTATAATGCAGGACAGGGTGCACAAAGTGAGCTTCTTCACACCAGCAATGCTCTGCATCACTAAACTGAAGAAACCTCCACAGTGACTTCTATAATTGCACTCTTGTGACAAGTATTCACAGCATTTACAGGTGTGCCAGAGCCACATAGGTATTTCAGCAAGTAAGCTGAATGTTCCCACAGTGTTAAAACACCATACAGTAGTGACAGTGCACACAAAGGCTGTAGCATAATAGTTCACACATTGTTGACAAGTTTCTGGCAGCCTGAGTACAGATATGATCACACAACTAGGTACTAGTAGCAATGGCATTTAAATTGACTGCCAGCAAACAAGACCCAGCAATAACTTCAATCCAAGCTTGTGTATATATAGTAAGTACAACTATATGTGAGATGAGCTGGCCAATGACAACCAGTGCAAGTGCACGAAGTGCACTGCACAACCACTCAACTGACATGGCAACCACGATGGACATAGCATCTAGACCATCGGAGGACCCTGCAGATGTGACAGGCGACAGCAAGTGTTGTCCAGATGAGCCTACAGAGCTGCCCGACATGCCAGAAGGTGCAGGACCTCGCTCCAAAAATGTTTTTTTCGTCAAAGCCAGAGTCGAGAAGTGCCGTCTCAATGCCAACATCGAGTACTGATCTTCCTGGTTTCTTGCCACCGTCATGACAATCCAAAACCTAAATCATCACAGTGAGCAATCCATGAATTTCCAAAGAACATGTGCGGTATGATACCGCATCTGTTCATCAAGAAGCAAGTAGGAGTCCTTCATAGCCTCATTGTCCTCTTTTGTTGCTTATGTCTACCCAAAAAGGCTTGGTACTGTTCCTTTGTGATCATCAGGGGATGCACATCATGAAGGGAATTTGATTCTGGTCCTGTGTTCTCTAAATTGAGGAGCAACACTTGGAACACCTATTGTGGGGTTTGAGCCAAGCCATACAATATGAAATCAAGCACAATGGTGAACCTTCCACCAGACAGGATCAATCTCCTCAATTCTATTGTTCATATCCTCCAAGTTATTGCTGATAATGGCAACTGTGGTCAGCATCAAACAGGGCTAGAAGACGTTAGAGGGACTTGCATTGTCATGACTGTGTTGATTTTTACCTTGATCCTGTCAAGCTAAGTAAGGGGCAGGGATGCCCACTCAGCTGCTGCCCAAGGAGGTGCAAGACAACTGAGGAGTTTGAAAAAGAGAGACTTTATACTTATGGGTGGAGATGCACCTGTATGACTCTAAGCAATCCCCAAAAGGATATAGAAGAAAGTCCAAAGCTCTGGAGTGAAGTCCTGTAGCTCTGATGTCAACTCCAAGCAAAGTCCTACTGGCTGAGATCTCTAGACTCAGGCAGGAGTGCCTGGACTAGCTTGGAGATGTTGGACTTGCTTCCGGATTTGACAGATCCCCCTTGTCTTGGCCCACTCCACAACCTTGAACACCTTGTCAATGTGGGTGGCAGAAGTACCGTTTTCCACCCTTCCTTGCTTGATGTCCATCTCTGGGTTGAAGGAATTGAATGAGATGGCAATGAGGTCAAGGTATTGACCATGTGTCCATCCATTTCTTGGTTACCTTGGACCCGTTCAAGTTGGTGATGATAGAGCATGACTTACCTGAGCCATCCACTCCACCTCCAAACCATGCCCAACAACCTCACACCAACCTGAACCCACCACATTGCTAAGGATGACTCAAATCATGATTTACAAGATGTTAGTCACAGGTTGACTCACCAAGCAATCCAGACACGTCAAGGCCATATCGGGCAAACAGGATGCTATGTCAAGATAGAGGGCCAGAAAGCGAAACAACTGAGTCAAGTCAACCAAGCAATCCCAAGGTTTGAGACCTTCAAGTTTGGAGTTGTTTGTGGAATGCAGTCATTCGTGAAAACCCATGGTGAGGTTGGTGGTGCAAAAAGTTCGTTGATGGAAAAAACAAGAGGGGCTGGTCACAAATTGCAATAACACAACTATGCATGACAAAGTACAAAGAATATGTGCACAATAGTACCTATAGAACTTATATATGAGGTTGTATACAATGGGGATGCTTTGAAAACTTCAATCCAGCTTCACAGAGATGAAATGACCAGAAGTGGTTTCAATAGCAACAGTTCCTGCAAGAAGACCTGTCAAGTGTGCTACTTTTCATCAATGGTACCATGCAGAAGAAAACATACTGGGGCAATGACCAGTACTGTCCAAAAGAATGACCCCACTAGATCCAGGGGCTCAGATATCAATGCTGTGACTTGGGTGTGGTCTTTGCATGTGCCTCAGTCTGAGGTCCGCCTCATTCACACATTTTGTGGCAGTTCTGGCATGTATCTTCATGAGGCTTGATATGATTTCATGCTCATGCATGATGCAAGTGGCCAGTGCTTCTTCGGCATGATATATGTCACACTTTGCCTTAGCAAGATCAATGACCAGTTTGTTGTGAAGCTTGTGAGGAGCCCCATCAATTGTCTAAGTTCAATCAGTTGAGAGGTCATGGCATAGTATGAAAGACAACAACCCACTTATCAAGGAGGTGATGCTGTCAAGAATACCATATAGATCACTCTTGCTCTTGTCAAAAAACTCAGATGCAGATCCCCAAGTTGCAAAACTTGGCATGATCAAAGTGTGATAGTCGGTGTAGCGTGAAAAGGATATGTCCAGGTTATTGGGGTAGGTGTGACTGAACATGGTATACTGCAAGCATCCATTTGCGGAGGTTGCCGAACTTGCTGTAATCATGCACTGCTGCCCCTCATGTGGGAAAAGCAAATTCAAGGATGATATGGCTGTTGCTCATCATATTAGCCAGCCATGCTCTGGATGTAGCACCTGGCTTGACAATCTCATCAGACTACAGTCCACCATTCTGGCCCAGACACAGACTGAACCTCAAGGTTGGCCCTTTGACTTCCATCCAAACCAAGTGTTAGGATCAGAACTTATCCTCTGAGTGAACTCTGGAACTCCGGAGTTCTGGTCAGAATGAGGCGTTGGGTTCAGCTTGTGTGCTGCCCCTTTGCTTGGTCGCGTGCCTTGGATTTCGGAGCAGATAGTTGGAGGTCAATTGGAGTTGCTAGGACTTTGGTAGATCGCAGATAGGAAGATGGATTTGGAGTACGGAAGACAGAGGATAATTGTCTAAGTCGATATCGAAGCTAAAGCTAATGACTATGTATGTACTGAGAACTATATATACAGAGCACGGACATTGCATTAGTAACGGAAAGCATCACATGAGTAAGGATATGAGTAATATGGAATCTGAGTAATATGGAGTTCGGAGTCAAGATAACTGGAGCTGTGCGAGCACAGGTTCGGAAGCAAGAAGAAAGTGGAACTAATACAAAAGGAGAAACATATGTACGTAAGGGATATACAGAGAAGTCCAGAGGACGGAGTTGAAGTCCTGAGTGAGAAAGCTTCGGAGTTCGTGAGTGAGTGGTCTGGAGTTGGTCCAGAGGGTCAGAGTTAGGACAGGATATGACACCAAGCCACTGTATACGACGAATGGGACAATGTAGAGATGGACATGGTACCAGATGGTGATGGTGATAGACTTGGAGAGGCACAAGGTGAGGAAGTGAGGGGCCCGAGGATGACAGGTTCAGAAGTGGTTGATCACTATCCAGACTGCTCCACAACTTTTGGCCCAGGCTACACATTTCTGAGCACCTTCAATTCTGATCCAAACAGTGTTTACAGGAAGACCAACCTCTACTTTCTCTTTGGTAGCCAACAAGACTGGGAAGTAGGCTCATGGTTACTCTGCTCTGGACTGAGTATTGCAAAAATCGATCAATTTCTGTCCCTTGAGATGGTACATCTTCTTAGAATTGAACATCATTTCTAAGCTAAATGAAATCCATAGATACAAAACTTTCCATTGTCATTTCACTCAGCAAAAGAGTTGCACGATTGCCCCAAGTCTACGTCCCGTGCATCCAAGGCTTGCACTGTTAGCACAGCGACTCCGGAAGCCAAACCGGAGGTCTCCCCTGTGGAGGCAAAAAAATAGTCCGCGACCTCCGTGACTCCACATGGACTAGAGGTTGTGTTGACACCACCCGTGCACTCAAGGAGATCTGTCTCAACGCATCCACTCTCTTAGATCCCAAATTCCTCATGCCTTCCATCTCCTTACTTTCCTATGATATTCCCTTGTTTTCCACGCTCGTAGACTCCGGATCCTCTGACTGTTTTATAGATAATTCCTTCATCAATAAACATAATCTTTCGACCTACTCCGTTCCTCTGCTCCAGCTCCGACTCTTCAACGGCACTACGAACTCCACCATCACTCAAGCTATCGACCTCTCTGTCTGCTTTGAAACCAGTGATATCACTCTGATGACTTTCTACGTCACTCCGCTGGATGGATCTTGTTCTCTTCAAGTTGTTTTAGGACACAACTGGCTCACCCGCTACAATCCATTGATTGATTGGGTTTCGAGCAGTATATTGTTCTGTTCACCTGAACAAGGCATGCCAGCATCTCCGAGCTCATCCCCGCAGCCTCTGGACTTACATCCTCCGGCTGATCCACCCCCATCCGATCCACTGCATTTCTCCGACCGCAAGGCTCTGCCCATTGCGATAATCAGCACCCCCGCTTTCGCGCTGGCTTGTCGTCTTCAGGGCTCCATTCAGTTTAGCCTGCAACTCTGCCCACAGGAGAGTGATCTCTGCTCCGCTTCTACCACTTCTGAAACTGTCGATCTTTCCAGCATTCCTCCGGAATATCACGATTTCTCCGATGTATTCAGCAAAAGCAAGGCCTCCAAACTTGCTCCGCATCGTGAGCATGACCTGAAGATTGACTTAGAAGAAGGAGCTTCTCCTCCGAGTCCCCTTGGCACTACCTATTTCCTTTCCCCTTCCGAGCTTGAGTCCCTCTGGACATTCCTAGACGAACATCTAGCAATGGGGTTCATCCGTCCCTCTTCCTCCACTCATGCCGCTCCAGTCCTCTTTGTCCGCAAGAAGGATGGTTCCCTCCATCTTTGCATCGACTTCCAAGGACTCAACAAAATCACAAAGAAAGACCGCTACCCCCTTCCTCGTATCTCCGACCTCCTAGACACTCCGAGCTGTGCTAAGATATACACCAAAATCGACCTCCGGCACGCGTACCACTTGGTCCGCGTTGCTGCAGGTGACGAATGGAAAACATCTTTCCACACCTGCTACAGCTCCTACGAATGGCTTGTCATGCCATTCGGACTGACAAATGCTCTGGCTGCATTCCAGCGGTTCATCAATACTATCTTTGCTGATTTGTTAGATGTTTGCATAATTGTCTACTTGGACGACATTCTCATTTACTCTGCAGACAAGGCCTCCCACAAAGAGCATGTCTGGGAAGTCCTCCGCCGACTCCGCAAACACGGACTCTACGCTAAACCCAAGAAATGCGAATGGTCCACCGACTCCACTGAATACCTTGGATACCAGCTCTCTCCCTCCAGACTTACCATGTCTCCAGAAAAAGTCCAAACCATTCAGGACTGGCCTGAGCCTCATAAAGTCAAGGACGTTCAATCCTTCTTAGGTTTCGCAAACTTCTACTGCCATTTCATTGAAAATTACTCTGATATTGTTGTTCTTTTAACCTGCCTCACCCGCAAAGGCACTCTGTGGTCCATCAGTGACTCCTGTTGCTCCGCTTTCCGTGCCCTCAAGGATGCCTTCACCTCCACTCCTATCCTCACCCATTGGGTTCCGGACGCTCCGATGATAGTAGAAACTGATGCCTCCGACTACGCTATCGCTGGCATCCTTTCCATCTGTTGCCCGGATGAAGAAATTCGCCCAGTTGCCTTTTACTCTCGGACTCTGTCCGCTCCAGAACTTAACTATGACACCCATGACAAGGAACTGCTTGCCATTCATGAGTCCTTCTGGACTTGGCAGCATTACTTGAAAGGCTCCAGCGTCCCGATAGATGTTGTCACCGACCACAAGAACCTTGAGTACTTTGCTACTACGAAGCTCCTGACCCGCCGGCAAGCCCGCTGGTCAGAGTTCCTCTCCCAGTTCAATATGATTGTCCACTTCCGCCCCAGACACCTTCAAGTTGGCGTGAAACCCAATGCTCTCACTAGATACTGGGACATCTACCCCAAAGAGGGGGATAAGGACTACACTTGCATCAATCCACACAACTTCCGACCTGTATTCACCCAAGAGCAGCTCGCTGCATCCCTCTGAGCTACCTACCTTGCAGCTCTGGTACTCCAGGCTAGCACCCTCTTTGATGTCGAGACCCTCCACAATGACATTCTCTCCGCGCTCCTTTCTGATCCACTGGCTGCCATCCACCTGTCCTCTTCCGAACCTTCCAACTCTAGATGGTCCGTCGACACTGACAGATTCCTTCACCTAGATAATCGCATTTATGTACCGGACTCAAATGACCTCAGACTCCACGTCCTCTGGTACAAACACGATCATCCGCTTTCTGGACATTTCGGACAGAACTGGACATTGGAACTAATCTGCCGTGAATACACTTGGCCAGGAGTTAGAACATATGTAAAGGACTACGTCTCGTCCTGCACATCCTGCACCCGCACAAAGGTTCCAAGGCATAAGCCTTATGGATTACTCAAGCAACTCCCAATTCCGGACAAACCATGGAACTCCATATTGATGGACTTCATTGAACAGCTCCCCCCATCCTCCAGATTCACCTCCATCCTCGTAGTTGTAGACCGCCTATCCAAACAATGTATCTTCATCCCAATGCACAACATGATTACATCTCCGGAGCTTGCCAGGTTGTTCCTCCTCAATGTGTTTTCTAAGCACAGAGTTCCCTCCCATATCACCTCCGATTGAGGCTCCGAATTTGTCTTTCACTTCTTCTGCTCCCTCGGTAAGGCCCTCGACATCTGTCTCCATTTTACCTCCAGTTATCATCCAGAAGGTGATGGCCAAACCGAAAGGATGAATCAAACACTCAAGCAATATCTCCAGATCTACTGTAACTATCAGCAAGACAACTGGTCTGAACTCCTGCCCCTTGCAGAGTTCGCATACAATAACGCTCTGAGCACAATCACACGTTCTTCGCTAACAAAGGTTACCATCCTAACATCACCGTTCATCTGGAATGTGACCTCAGCTCCACTCGAGCCAGAGAGTATTCCGTCAACCTCGACTCCCTCCATCAGTTCCTCCGGGAAGAAATGGCCCATGTGCAAGAGCGATACCAAGGACCTGCTGACACCAAGCGGACTCCAGCACCGGACTTCAAAGTCGGTGACTAGGTATTCATCAAGGCTAAGTACTTCCACTCTACTAGGCCCTCCAAGAAGCTCTCTGAAAAGAATCTCGGACCTTACAACATTATCACTCAGGCTGGAACCCATTCCTTCACCCTCCGACTCCCAGAGTCCATGAAATCAGTACACCCCATTTTCCATGTCTCCCAGTTAGAGCCCTCCATACCCAATACAATTCTGAACAGGGTACAATCTCCACCTCCTCCGGTCGAAGTAGATGGAGAACCGGAATATGAAATCTCTGAAATCCTCGACTCCAAAGTAGATTGCCGACGAAGGAACTGCAAGCTGCTGTACCTAGTGCGATGGACTGGATATGAAGGTACCGATGATGAAACATCTTGGCTACTAGCCACAGAACTCAGTCACACCTCTGAGCTTGTTCATGACTTCCATCTCCGGTATCCGGACAAACCTGGACCTCATCCCAATTCATGATCGATAAAAACATTAACTACAACTAATCGGAGGCGAGCTCGACTGCTTCCGCCTCCTCTGCAGCCATCTCCTCCAACTCCCCTTCTTCCACCTCCATGTCCACTTCGGAGTCCTCCACCTCATCCTCCGTCACTCCATACAATTCCTCCGACTTCAGACCAACGAGCTCGTCCAAGAGCTCGTTTTGGCGATTGAGATGGGCGAACAGTTGCCTCATCAGGTCGCAGAACTCTGTCACACTGACCTGAAAGACGACCTGTCCCACCTCCACTGTCACCGAACCTCCCCCACACTCCTCTGAACTCTTTGCCCCACTTGGACCCGCCTCTGCTGACTCGGTCCACGCCTGCTTCTTCTTCCCTCACGGCGACTCCTCCTCCGCTTGTTTCCTCCTGCGTGCGACCTTCACCGCCACTTTCGCTCTGGGCCTCTCACACTTCGCCTTCGCCTCACAACAAGCCATGCACGACATGGACTTGCCAGGGCCCAACTCACACTCCAGCCCCTGGTTGCTGCACCGCACGCATGCCACCCCCTTCCCTTTAGCTCTGGTGGAGCTCTGCTCTGCCTGGACCTGCTCAGCCTATGCCAGTTAGTCCTCGGCATCTGAAGACCGACGGCCACTCACCCTTTTCTTGGCTGCCACTTCGGCCTCCACATGCACCTTCAAGTTCTCCACCACCTTGCGCTTCATCTCCTCCATTGCCTTGCGCCTCGCCATGTCTGCTGCCTCCGCCTTCTTCCACACCTCTTCCACCTTCCGCTCCTCCTCCGCCTTCCTCACCTTCACGTGTTGCTGGTGCTCGTTGAACTTGGCAAGCTCCGTGTTGTTGTTGTTGTTGGCGTTCTCCGCCAATTGCGCATCGGACCAGTTCTTGATGTTGGCGAGATCGTTGGACATGGTGGTTTGAGTTAGAGAGGACAGACTGACTGCAACAGACTTTATAGGCATCAGCTCCACAATCAAAAAAGTTTCGGACCCCGCTTTTCAGACTCTGTATTGTTCCTCGCTAATGGCCTTCAGGGGTTCAGGCCTAAGAGGGGGGTACTGTCATATCCCATAATTTTGACAAGTCCAACTCTGATGTTCCAGACTCAACTCTGGGTTCGACAACACAAACTCTGGACCGTTTTGTGTTATAGTATAGTCTTTCACTTCCGGACTTGTATATCCGTCTCACTCTTACGTTCGTCTCCATTCCTCATTATTCATCTTTGTTCCATTTTTGTATTAGTTCTGCTCATACATGTCTCCGAACCTGTGCCTTGCTTAGGAGCACAGCTCCGGCCTTTCGCTACTCCGACGTCCATCTCACTAATCACTTACTCATCACTACAACTCCATTACTAATGCTATGTCCACGCTCCATATATAAACCCTCCATACCAAGCCATGTAACTTTAGTTCGAATATCAATTATTACCAACTCCTCTTGTCCGAAGTCTTGAAGACTCCCTACTCCCTCTCGTCCACTTGCAGGCTTAGTCTTCCTCGGACTTAGGTCTTGCCCCTTCGGACATCCAAACCTCCACTCTTCTGAAATCCGGGACCAACTCTGACAAGGGTGCACTACATACGGTGAAGCCAAGTCCCACTTATGCTCTAGCACTCCAGAGTTCTGGAGTTAGACTCAGAGTTGAACCAGTCTTAACAGGTATATACTAAACCATACATTTCCAGAGTGGAAGTTTGCATGGCCTCAAGAGCTAAGAACCGAAGAGGTTCAAAGTAGTGTGGATTAGGCACTGAATCTTTTCCCATTTTGATGTGGGGAATCGATTCCTTGGATGTATTTATACAAGGAAGAAGACCGGAATATGTGTACAAGTATTTCCAAGAAAAACCAGACCTATTGTATTCATTACATTCTTCTCCAGTGTCCTCTCTCATTGTCGCTTGCATAGCGACCTCCTAGGTGAGGTGGCATAGGCCACCACAATGGAATTTCTCTTTCGAGTTCTTTGACTCCGAAAAGGTCCTGCTTGTGATGGAAGATTTGCAAGTAATTCTTTGCCAGGTTCTTCTTCTCCTTTTCCCATATCTGGAAGTTCTCCACTTCGTTATTCATCAATGGGAGGATCTGTGTTAACTCCGACATTGCGACGATTCTTGTAGGCGGGTTCGATGTATCCTGTTTTGTAGAATTCAGCGACATCTTGGATCATTGCAGAATATACACGGGAGGAATGTCATTCTGCTTCTTGAAATAGGGTGATGGCAACATTGAATGACTCTGGATCGATGATTAGCATCTGGAGAACATGATGAGCGGGATTCATTTGGTGATACTGCTTTTTCATGATGCGGTTGAACTCTCTATTCCACTCACATTGAGTGGGGATGCTATTATTCAGGTCAATCATTTGGAAACCCGAATCGAGCCAACCTGGTCTAATTGATTCCAGGATTTGCTTTGTCTCGTCACAGTAAGGCAGGTGGTCTGCCCTTAAGATTTCAAAACCTTGGAAGTGGATGAGCGCATCTGGAGTAGAGTTCCATGTTGTGGTAGGAGGTGCCCAGCCTGCAGAGCTATATATAGAGAAGAGGGTTTCATCCTGGTTATGGTAAGTGAAGGTAAAGTGAGCATATGAGATGTTTATGCAAGCCTCAGGACCGATAGTGACAGGGTAGGCAAGGCAACAGGAGTTGAGAGGTTCGAATAGATCAATGCATCCAGGATTAAGATGGGAATAGGAGTGGTAAGAGGGAGGTTCATTGGAGAGGATTTTGTTGTATGCTGGAAGGGGTGTATCAATGTGCATGACCGGGAATATACAAACAAGGGGTTCATTCCAATAAATATCTTTAGCTGGGTTGTGTCTGGCGTAATGACCCCAAAAAGGATCAGTAGAATCCAGGGAGTCCTGGGGTATCAAGGTCTCCTGGCCATCTGTCAGGTATGAGACCTTCAGGAACTGATCCTCAGTCTCCACATCCAGATCCAAGATTGGGATATCTTGCAGCATTACGAAGTCCATTATTGATGAAATGAGTCAGAGTAGGAGTAGATGGTGGAGATGGTGGAGGAGATGGTCTCAGGGAAGTTCCGATGGGAAGTGTTACCAATCAGATTTGATTGTTGTCCTGTACAAACATTCCTGGAGGAAAAGAATCTCTCAGGAGATTATTGACGTCGTTGAAAGCATTATAGATGTCGTAGAAACTGGGAAATTGAAATCTGCAGTGACAACGTTCGTTGCTGCAGCAAAGGCATAAGCAGCGAGGGCAAGCTAAGAGCAGGCCGGAATGGTGGGCTCTGAGGATGACGATGGGGTTTCTTCCCAAGGCAGGAAGTTGAGCAGCAGGGAAAGTGAAGCGTGTACCCAATAGGGGTGCTCCATAACGAGTTCCTAAAGGAACATTGAAGATTTCACTAACCAGTGAAGAAAAGGCCTCTTGAATGTGGACAGGTATGTTGACCTGTGGCACAGACAAGGATACAAGTTGGTTAGTTAAGCCAATTCCCTGGTGTGACATATACCAAGTACGACCAAGGTACACTCTGAACTCCTTGCACGTGATGGTTGTAGACATCAGAATGACAGGCTACTTGTCAGGGCAGGGCTTATAACCTATCAGAATAATCTCTGATATCCGATGGCACAGTACAACAAAGGGTAGAGTCAAGAGTAGGAGACTTACTCTTAGGTTCAGAGGTTCAGAGGTACAAACAATGGAAGTTCAGGAGTGTGCGAGAACTTGTTATTAGACTGGGTCTTAAACCCAGTCTTATATACTGGAATGTATCTGTATGTATGTGTTATGACCAGTATCATATATAGTAATCTTCTAGAATATCATAGAAGATTAGATAATAGGACTATACTTATCATCCTATAGCAATAAGGACTACTATCTATGATGTCAGGGATAAGCAATAGCTGACTCATTCTGATGAGTAAAATATTTTGGATAGTGTAATGGATAAGAAAGATAAGAGAGTCTAGACCTTTCTTCCTGAATCAGTAGCTTAGTAATAGAAGAGCAGAAATAGAATACTACTGATTCAACAAGGAGGAGGGTGGAGGTTTGGACTGCACACTGAACTTTCCTTCAAAAATCTTCAAATGTGGATCAAGCTTCAATTGCAAACCACTAATATCCACAACCAAAGTGATGTTGTGCCAGCCCAAACTGTCAACTGTACTGCTCCCAACGACCAGTGGCCCGAAGGTCATTATGATGCAGCCTTGGTTAATGTTGATAGGGCATTCTCCTGGCCAAGGAGTGGCCTTCATGGTAAGTCTATCCCTTCACATGCATCCATCACCTCATAGTACATAGGACATACTCTTGCACAAGTTAGAATGGTCATGCATCCCATTCCCAAGAGTGGTGCAACTTGTACATGGAAAGACCACTTTCTCATATATGTTCAATGCATTGACATCATCCCAAATGCTCATACATCCAATGACCACAACTCAACAACTCTTCTGCATCTACTCAAATGGGCAAAACAATCAAATGGATTGCACATGGGCAATGTTATTCCACTCGCTCAGCTCAGAGCACCAATCAATCTTGTGCCTTGGTTTGGTGCCACAGCAGACAGTCATTTAACAGCAGACAACAGCATGGAACATTTATCGGAATTTTGGCTAAATTACTATTGGGATAAAAACACTTTCTTCCCACTTTTGATGTAGATATTAGTTGTTGTTTTTTGGACAAGCGATGTCATTATGTAGCAATGTGACTAGATATTAGTTGTACAGTGACCTCGGAAACCCTTTCCATGCTAACCTTAATGGCAGTGCGCGCAGCGCACTGCCAAACACTGTGGGAATCTCGCTTAGCTTTGGTGGAGTTATAAATAGTACATACCCTTGGCTACAAAATCGCCCCCTAGGTCATGTGATTTGGTTCACACGCCATGGAGATATCTTTGTTACAAGTTGGCAATGTCATGGAAAGTGTTTATGAGCTTTTGAATTGCCAGGGTATTAGTACTTGGTATATCCTCCTTTTGCCCTAAGCACTGCCTG
>QFES01000872.1:0-15056 GCA_003316375.1 Tylopilus plumbeoviolaceoides
CTGCGGTCGGTAAGGTGTGTTGCTGCTTTCCCGATCCTTTCGCTATCTCTCGGATGAACCTTGCTCCCCGCGTAAGACTGCCCTTCTTCGTGAAGTCCTTTCGCGCGACAAGTTTCATGTGCTGCACTTTGATCTCCGCATTCCGGGCTTCGCGGACGTGAGCAGTCTTTACATGAGTCTCAGCCAACAGATGGAACGATACTTTGAGGACGTCTCGGCGGGCATGCCTGGTTTCGAAGGATTTCGAAAAGAAGCCTGTGCATTCAAGGTCCGTGTTCCGGTCCGGCCTAGGTGGTGCATACTGATCGTGTCCCTTCTTGGTAGCAAGACCGCCTTGATGTGGAACGACGGCTGTCTGAAGCACTCGTCGGAAGCGTCGGATCTCAGGTCCGGACGAGCGATATCTCTCGGCTCATGGAAATGTTTCAAGTAAGCCCCGAGTTTTTCGAGTTTTTCTGCCGAGTGCTGACAGTTCCAATCATTGCACAGTGCTCTCTCGTGAGATATGCCGAATTTGAGCCGTCAGAGGACATCAACGAACTTGGCCACCAAGGACGGAAGGAATCAGATATATCGTCTGAGCGAACTCACGTGAACAATTCGCCTGCTTTCCGCAGAAGTCGGTTGTTCTTCAGGCGTGCAAAGAGAGCAAGCGACAGCGCTCGCGGGTTGTCGTCTTCTGTGATCAGAGAATCCGAGAAGCCTTCCAAGAAGATACCTGTATTGTTCTTCGATGAGGCACACAGACTGTACGCTACGCCTGCAAAGAAAACGCTATTCATGCTCATCGTTGGTTGACAGACCGGCATTGGTTCAATCGACAGAGACGATCAAGTGCCTGCTGGACTCGATGCTCGTTCTGACGAAACAAGATCGACTATGTCATGTCGTTCATGCTACCAGCGATCCGTTCTACCAAAACTGGCTGCGCCAGCTCAATATCATACAACATTGCAAGCTCTTCACGATTGACGATTGCTCGAGAGCCGAAACACAATCGTATTTCTCGGAACGTATAGTGACCCGTGTCCCGGATGCTTTACGACCTCCGTTATCTTTCGACGTATTATTTGAGGCGTTTGGTGGTAAATTAGCGCATTGGGAAGACTATATTAACGAGTATGGTACGCCACTTCTTTGCCCGTGTCAGTCCACTCCCTCAGCTCCTCCTTCCCAGTCAACGCCGGCGGAAATTTTGACAGTGCGTGTTCATACCACCACGGGCTCTCGCATTACTGACTTATTTTTTTCCGCGTCAGTCAAACAGAGCTCTCCTTTCCTCCAAGCGCATGCTACCCTCAACCTCCATATCGTCCATTCTTCTCAACTTGCATCTGCACGTGACCCGACGACCCCATCTACCCCAGCTCCTCGTCCACGATCCAGCGGTCCAGATGCACTTCATGCCGGTCTTGGTCCTGCTGGGTTCAAATCCTACGCTCCTCGCAATATGTCTTCCATTGACGACTACTCTGCGGATTTCAGCGCAATGCAACTCCTCAAAGTCATGAGCAAGCTCAGTCAGCCCGGGACGCAGCATCTTCCCTACTTTTTGCTCTGCCGGGAGATCGGCGTGCGTGCGGTAGATGGGATGATCAAAGGCAAAGTGCTGAATCTGCATTGGACCGAGCCAGTCAGCAAAGAACCGGAGATGCCGATGCCTGTCATCAGTGCCCCGGTGTCGCCTGTCCCAATGACGCACCGCGTGCTGAGCAACAACTCGTACGCCGGCGGCGCGAGCGGCACTGTCGGCACCTCGGAAGACGGGGAGATGGTGATGGTGAATCCGGCCAACCTGTCGGCGCGGGATCTGGGCCAGATCAACGAAGGCGACGAGCACGAAGTCATCGGGCCAAAGCTGGTGCCTCTCACTCCGATCATGCGCTTCGCGATGCGCGAAGTCGTCCAAGAATACGAAGACGTCCGGACCGTCTCCGAGTACGCCTCGCTCAATGACCCCGACGAATACTAGATTGGGGAGCAGGTCTTCTTCATTCGTTCCCGCCTTCTTTGGTCCAGGATGGCGCTGGTCTGCAGCGATATTTATCTTTGTTGTTTTCGCTATCTACGTCGCACCTCATGTCCGCTCACATATATCATTTGTATACGTACATCACTGTAGAGCTTCTGTTCCCAGAAATTCTCCAACTTGATCCTCTTTGTCCTCATACTTCTGGGAATCTGACATCCGCATTCGTTTCGAGCCAAGCAAGCCACTTTTTTAGATATGCACCGCCGTGTCGGACCGTGGATGAGTCCCCGACAATACACTAATGACTCTTCTTGTGAGCGGGTGCTTGGCAGAGTGTAATGAGGACGTACGAGATGTCTCTTGGCTCGGGTCATTGCCACTAGAACCCATGGTGACACGTGTTGTGTACGGAAGATCTATGAGCAAAACTTACCATTCAATCGGCGCTTCTCCTTCAAGAAGCCTACCTCACCCTGTGGACCGCCGATATATATTTTTTGAATACAGAGCGTATGCTTGGCACTGCACCTTGTCATTGCTCCTTACGAGACTGATGATGACGGCATCCTTTTCACGCCCTTGCATCCCGTCCACTGTGCCGATCTCGAGCCCCGAACCATGTTCCGGACGGAGCAAGGAGCTGAGAAGCGTTACTTGCGCCTGATACCTAGTCAAACGAGACGCGTCGGCATGTCACCCACACCACTCTTGCCCAACACGCACGGCGTAATGATCGCTATCTGCGATGGATACAATCCTGCCTCGACCTGTGTCGCCCGGAGATGAGTACACGATTATGATCGGGAGAAGAAAAGAAAAGAAAAAAAGAAAAGTGGAGTGCGATTTGAGCGAACCCTCTCAACGTACCAGCTTCTCCGTCCACCTTTTGACCACCGACGCCTCATTCTCGTTGGACCTGCTCCCTTCATCCCCGTCACCCTCGAGGCGTTCATAGTACTCACACCCGGCCGTGTCGAAGAAGACGACGGGGGTGCCAAGCGTCTCTTTGACGGTCTCGTCGTCCGTTGTTTCGGTAAATGAGGTCGTATTTGGCAAATCGGAGAGTAAATGGGAGGAGACAGAGTCGTGCGAGGTCAGTTTGGACGCATAGAGTGTCTCGGATGGGAACTGGCAAATGAGCACGTGCATCCTCGAAGGGCGGTGAGCAAGGCAAGCACGCACGTGAGGGTGTCGGTGCGTACCGGTATTGGACGTTGAGCAGGCGCTTGATGCCGGGGCCATACATGCGCTCGAGGCGGTCGAACAAGGTTGTCTCCAAGGTCCGCGGGGGGCGTAAACCAGAGTGCTTGGAAGCCTTTTTCTTTGGTTGTTCGCTTACATTTTCTGGTGTCTCCGGTGCAGGTACCGTGGACCCTTCTGCAATGACGGCGTCTCCGCGTACCGATTCAGAGTCAGGGTCAGAACCTGCCTCTGAAGCTGAACCAAGCCCGTCCTCTTGCCCCTCGGTCGTCGGAAAGGTCAAGGTTGTTTTGCCAGGTCCAGAGTGCTTCGCGGGCGGACCCTTGCTCTTCGAGCCATCCTTGCGCTGTTTCTCTGAGGATTTCCCTTGCTTTTTCTGCTTTTCGTGCTTGTCCAAAGATAAGATGGTAGGCGGCAATTGCATGGGGTCACCTGCTAGGATCAACTTCTTTCCCTTGAATATGGGAACCCAGCACACCTAAAACATGAAGAATTTAGTGGTGAAGAACTATGTATGCTTCGACATACTGCTTCGACTGCTTGGGTCGCTTCATCGATGATAACCACATCAAATGTATAGTCCCGTAGCTGTCTCCCACCCGCAGAATGGCAGGTGGCCAGGACGATCTACGTAGATGATCAGTCACGATCGCCTTCGTCCAAAGTACGGATACTACGCACCTGGGACTCTGAGAGCACCCCTTTCACAACACCCTCCTCTCTTCGTCGATATCTAGGGTCAAGGCAATCAGAGTGACGGATATCGTAGAGGACCAGAGACACCCACTCTTTCCTAAGGGCACGCACCTCTTGCCACAATTGTTTGCGCTCGGGAACCTTCTTGCGATCTGGTCCATACGATTTCTTCGCGCCTTTCCCTTTCCCTCTCGTAGTCAACATGTCGAGAGTAGCATCGAGCTCCGCTTTTACATCCTTGACGAGGGCCGCCTGATAAAGGTTAGTGGGCACAACTGTCAAAAAAGAGAGGACTACGAACCTGATCGCTCCGGCCGGCCTTGACTTCTAACGTCGCGTCAAGGACATCCTCACGTGCCATAACTCTCGCTGGGTGACCGATTCGTGTCACTTTCAGCGGGCTCCCCTTTCTTTTCTCCGGGAGAGGAAGAGCGAGGAGTCGTTCGAGGATGTTATCTACGGAAAGATTGGAGGCACCACAGACGAGGACACGTGTCGGTGTATGGTCTGGTGGATTGGATGTAAGTTGACGGATGATCTCGATGAGCGTGTGGGTTTTGCCTGTGCCTAATTGAGCGTCAATAAAGGGTCGACACAATATTACGACGAAACGAACCTGGAGGACCGTGTATACACGCGACTTCTGGAGCCGCGAGAGCGAATCGGACGGCTGCTTTCTGACTTGAGTTGAGCGATTCGTCGAAGAAAGTGATATCTTCAAGCTTAGATGGTTTGGACGGCGGTGACATTCCGAGCAGCACACGAATGAGCGGGGTGAGTTCATAGTTTGTCTTGTCGTCTGGCTGGTGAAGTGCGACCAGTGAACCCAGTGGAAGGAGGTCTGCACCAGCATACGTTACCTTTCGCGTGGAGGGTATCACAAGTTTCTCCAAGTAATAGATGGTTTTGTCCATCCTAGGAACGGTACCTCAAGACTTGACACTCAGCAGGGAGCAGCTCACTTTACCGGTCATATGTGACGCTGTTCGCAAGCTTGACGACGCGACATCTCTCTGGGAATTCGAGCTCAGCGTCACCAGACTCGGGAGCGTCCACAGCGATAACAATGCGCTTGTCAGTGACCTTATCATAGATTGGGACGTCGTTGGAGATAGACGAAGTTATGATACGTACTTTGTACACTACACCCTCAGGAGCAGAGATTTTGGTATCGAAATCGGTAGGTTGTGCTTTCTTCTCTTTGCTGTTGGACTTTTTCGGTGCATGCTCTTCGATTCGAGCGAGATCCCCGGGCCTATACAATCATTCAGGTTTCATGAGCGATATGACGTGCGTAGTAGACACTACCCTGAAAGTATGTGGGGGGAACAACGGTGAGGAATGGTAAGCCGAAGGTCTCTCCAGCTCTACCAGCCTGCGCTTCCCCGAAAAAAGTCAGTAGGGATGTTGGGAATGACGATGATGAAATCACGTACGTCTTTCCCCCCAGCCCCACACCAGCCGACACGAGACCCAACCCACACAGTGCCAGTCCGCGCTGCTCAAGAAGCTTGGGTGAAGCGTTGCCCAAGATCAAGGAGCTGCGCTCGATTTCTGCATCACGTTCTTGTGCGAGGAGCGTCCGCTGCCTAGAGATGAACGCCTGCAAGGTCGACTCTGAACTTGGAGATGCCATTGGTCTTCGTCGGGGCCTAACGTTGTTCTGGTGGAAGTTATGATTTTGGGAACAAGCAACACTGGGTTCGTCTAAGTACTCAAGTCATGATCAGGAGTTGACACGAAAATTCCACTGGGCAGTTGGTCACCGTACGCCACGTCTGTCCGACTCGTCATTCCCGATGGAGAGCGGCACGGCACGTTCAAGCCTCTGGCTCTGCTCGAGGCTCGAGTCAAATGGCCCTTCTCACAATGTTAGTCGCATGTGCACGACGCGACCGCCACCGTAAGTCCTTGTTTCAAAGTTCAAACTGTAGCATACTCGTTCGAGTGTATTCCCTTCTAACAACTGCGACAGGATCCTTCCCAACCCAGGTTGCCATGGCCAATTTGCTAGGTGATCAGTCGATCGTTGCTACTTCGCTGGCATCGCTTTGGGAAGAATTCTGACTCGTTTGACATGGTCATTGGTGGTACCGTGGCATCTGTTTCCGTCACCCTAGTAATCATTGTTACATTTTCAGCTATACTGATTAGAATTTGTACCCCGGCAGATTGCTTTCGAGGGGATTGCTGATCGTCGTCATTCAAGTTGGGTTTTGAAGCGGCCGAGGAGCTCTCGCTGGCGCTCTCCTGAAGTGCAACCTGAATGACGCGTAAACGGGCGCGGACTTCGCAACAAGCATCACCGTTAAATTGCGTTCTAGACCTCATTTATGGAGTGCGGCGCCTTTTCAATCAAAGGGTACAAATCTCTATCTCATGAAATCTGGTCCGAAGTGAGTGGGGCCATCGGAATGTTGTTATAGGAACTAGAAAAAGGTCACTCTGGCGAGCTTCATCCTCAATGCAGCTCAGAGTGTTCGGCAATCCCTAGTAGGGTGTCGCCGTATCATAACAGGAAACGCAGTTGGTACACTTTCTCGAAATCAACTTGCAGTAAGGTTTAACTCGTTACGGGATGAAGATTATCGCCATAAACTGGACTGCTTCGTTCCGGAGGCCAACTCACGCGTGAAACGTATGGCAGAAGTCTGGCCATAGACGATCCATTTTTTGCATATCAGGGCATGCCCCCTTCCTCACTGTGTAGGTCTTAAATCCATGGGACACCAGAGTCCCTTGCGAAACCTGTACTCGTGACCCACGCCGATTCAAACTGCGTCCGGTCACCCAACCCACGCTCTGCTCATTAGTCGCAACACGGATGAGTACGTGGGTAACCATCTGAAACGCCGCCAGCGGGAGGGCGACCTGCTGAATGTATAAAAACGAGGTTGGATCGGTCACTATTTGCCAACTGCAGACCTCTGCCGTTCTTCGCACCATTCGCACTCATCATGTTCTTCAATTTCCTCTTCACCTCCAGTGTCTTCCTCGTGTCTGCGGCACTGGCGGATCGCCGTCGCGAGCACCACCGGTCCAAGTTCTTGGACCGTGTCGACCAGTCTAACGATGTTGCGTCCGAGAATGTTCAATACAGCACCAACTGGGCCGGTGCTGTCTGGAGCCAAAATGCTGTGCGTTTTGAATCTCGATCGCTGCGTCTTCGTGATCTCATCGTGTCATATTTCTTAAGAATACTTTCGATTACATCACGGGGACATTTACCGTTCCCGTTACAAGTGGTCAAGCCGGCAGCGTTGCCAGTGTATGGGTCGGCATCGATGGAAACACCTGTCAGAATGCCATTCTCCAGACCGGGATCAATTTGGTTCCAGATGGTAATGGGGGCAGCTCCTATGATGGTAAAGAGACCTTTAGCCATGTATTTTCACTAAATGCAGTCTCTGATAGCTTGGTACGAGTGGTACCCCGACGTAGAACACTACTTCTCGAACATCGCCATATCTGCCGGAGATACCATCACGCTCACTGTCTACACGTATTCCTCAACCTCTGGTGTCGCCGAGATCAAGAATGTTAGCAACGGCCAATCCAGACGAGTGGAGCTATCCTCTGGTTACGCACTCTGTGGCCAGGATGCGGAATGGATTGTCGAGGACCCAGTAAATGGGTTTGGAGACCAACTCCCCTTTGCCAACTTTGGCACTGTAACCTTTCATGGCCATGCGGGCCATCATAAAGAGAACTACTCGCCTGATGGGGCCACCATCATTGATTTGCGGCAGAATGGACATACCTTGGCTTCTGTCACTACCGATGGCGCTTCTGTTACCATTAAGCATCTTGCTTGAATAGGCTCAGGAAGCGTGTGCAATGGATTCCCTGCATAGATTTTCATTTCAGTACTAGTGCTTCACTAGTACCGGCCCCTGTGCAGATATCTACCGTCTTGTTTTTTCTGTGACTGAAATGCTGCGTCGTTGCGGCCTCGAATATAAACTGTCCCCCGGGTATTCATCAACGTCAACGTATTGCGGTGTCTACCTGAGAGTGACGCTGGGCGCTGCCTTGTTAGCATAGTGGGCTTTGCTTCCTTGTTCATTCGCTTGTTCTGTTGCTTACAAACTCCTGTGGACTGGGATCGACACGGCAAGATACCAACGGGCCTGTTCAAAGTACGAACCTCATTTACTTCCATGACAGGCAAGTCAGAGGTTAGGTTAACAGTTTGCGGGCTTCTAGTAGGACGACAGCCACACTTCGCTACAGCAGTTCCTTATTTATCGCCTTGCTTCAAGTTGCTTGTTTTGAGCATTGTTTCAAGCCGCCACGTGTAGTTGGCAGAATGTCAGGTATGCCGAACGTGATACTGCACGGCCTCATGGACGAGGTCGCGCACTGTGTGTCATGTTTATTCTTGTCGTGGCTCTCCCTGCAGACTACCGCCAATCAAACAGAAGAACTTGCGTCCATGCAACATCTAGGCGGCTCTGCCGAATGAGCGGTGATTATGGTTAACACTAGCAGTCGAGGTCGCGACCATTTTGCTTTCCGACTCTTACATAGTCTGTATGCAGTGGGTCATCGCGCGGCAAAGCGGTTCTATTTTAAATAAGAAGTAGTTACTAGGATAAATATGATGAGTGGATCTCGATAGACGATTCATGCCAGGACTCACCATACTACACGACCAACAAGCTATTGTGCTTTCGAGCTCCCTGCAATATGGCGCGCATTTACTGCGACAAAGTGGTATGCAACGACGGTAATCATGGCAAGTGCACCAAGGTAGTTGGTAAGGTTGTATAACGTCTGGTGGCTGATCATCGGGTGAAGCCTAGTGGCATTGGTGAGCGGACGCGCCCTCGGGAGGGATGAGACGTGTACCTCTTGGTTTTGTGGAAGCGTTGTTTGTGTCTTGTTTGGTCAACACGGGAAACTTCGGACTTGACCTTGACGTCGTCCATTTTCATCGAGTTTCATTGCCCATCATGCGCCCGACTGTAGTTCGTTCCAGTGGTATGCCTGAACGTGAGTTTATTGTCCTTGAAAAAGCGTGAATTAAACTGACTTGTTATTTGCTCCTCAGCCCAGGTCTTCGTAAGTGTTTCACTGTGATGGCAACGAGAGTGTGCCGAATAACGTCTCGTTAGAATCCCTGGTGGGGTGATACCTGCAATTTGAAGCAGAAGGGCATCATCACTTACAGTACGTCTTTGACTGTCTTCTTCATGTCTCGCTATATTCACCGCGCCTGTGTGGCCATCTTCGTTCAGCCGTCTCGCCGTTCCGTCAGCGTCCAACGAAAGAAATCTTCCAAGGCTGGTTGTTCAACGGTTCCAGACGCCTTGCATCTCAAGTGCCATACTGGATTGTTCCGTTCGCAATTGGTGCGTTCTTGTTTGTCTCCATACAATCCTTGCCTCACTGTCACTAGCCTACGGCACGTATACCTGGGCGAAGCGTTACGATGCTTGGCAGAACAGCAAAGCTGGACATATTGCGCTGCATGGTACACATTGATCCGCTAGTCCGGCTTGTTACTATACACGGTTTGGAGCAATAACATAGACACCCAAGTCGAGCACCTCCTCGCTTGAACGTGGCTTGATCGCAGGTAGTTTATGTAAACCTGGAAACATCGCACGAACCCCGCACGAACCCAAGACTAATCACAAGCAGAATAATATTGGTCATGCACCTCGCCGGCTCTGTTAAGCTATCGCCGCAACGCATGATCAAGGTGCACGTGTGGGCTTACTCATCGATTCCTCAGCAGGTTATATAAGGGCGCGACAACACAACTCACACATTACTGCAACAAAATGTCTGCTCTTCGTCCTTTGTTCGTCGTCGCTGGCATTGGAAACGGCACAGGTATGTTTCCCGTCGTATTCGCATGGCTCTCGCCAATACTGATGTCCATGTAGGAACAGGGGCTGCCTCAGCGTAAGAACTTGCGAGTCCAACGCACAGCGTTCTAATCATATTTACAGTCGTCTATTTGGAAAGTTGGGCTACAGGGTTGCGCTGATATCTCGTGGCCCCGAACATCTCAGCAAACTCGCCAGTGAAATTAACCAGGATGGTGGAGAGGTAAGACAAATCATATCTGAATACTGACAAGCACTTACCTTTTACAATCAATAATCAACAGGCTGCCCCTTTCCCAGTACAGGATTACACGCCAGCTTCCATTCGCTCATCGTTCTCCAGCATCAGGACCCAATTCCCAGCAGCCACTTCTCCCCTGCGCGTTGCAGTGTTCAATGTCGGGTATGGTGTGTGGAAGCCGTTCCTGGACATCACCGAGGAGGAAGCACGCCAGTGCTTGGACATTAACGTTTTAGCGGCCTTCGCCTTTTCGAGAGAAGTTTTACTTGAATTCACCAAGAACGACCTTGAACAATCCAGCGAAGGTGGAAAGGCTGGTTCAAGGAAGAAGGGTACGCTGATTTTTACAGGCGCTACGGCCTCGGTTAGGGGCAACACCACTACGAGCCTGTTTGCGGCCAGCAAGTTTGGTATCAGAGCCCTCTCCCAGAGCTTAGCTAAAGAATTTGGGAAACAAAATATTCATGTTTGTGGCTACTTTCCTTTCCATCCGTCTTGCTGATAATGTACAGGTTGCACATGTATGTTGAGATTTGGTTAGAAGAGACTTATTGACCCGCTTCCCTTTACAGAGCATCATCGACGGAGTTATCTTAATCGACAAGACGAAAAGGATGCGCAATGACCCCTCTTGGGAATCAGACGCAGATGCTCGCCTCGAGCCAGACTCCATCGCAAAGGCCGGTTTATAGCTTTGCTTTCCCAGCGCGTCATCTCATAATATACATCATAGGCCTACCTCAACCTCGTTGAACAAGACAGCTCAGCTTGGGCTTGGGAAGTCGATTGTAAGCTCGCTCGTCTCCAGCTGTTATTTGTACTTATTTGGCGCCGCAGTACGACCTGCTCACGAAAAGTGGTGAATGAATAAGTACTTGGAATCCGCGTGGTGTTCGTGGCAAGAAACTTGTATTTGTATTGCCGTACTGATCAGGACCGAGCATTTTCGCCGATGCAATCGGGTTTTGTTTCCTGGCCCGTCAAACTTCCAAAATCTCCGCAGTTTGCATGTCCGATTTGAGTGCTTCCCGAAGTGCCGCAGTACGCCCTTCAACATGGGCGTCGTTTCCACGCACTGCACCTTTGGTAACACGAATAGCTAACGTGTCCAGTCCACCGACAACAACGCTACGGGCTAGAAGCGTATGCAACGGAAACTAACGCTTGCTTTGCTAGCAACTTGCTAACCAAACGAGGGGCATTTCACCGCTCATAGGTTCAGGCGGTTAAATGGGTATAAAACTGGCGGAGCTACCTGAGGCCATTCACCCCGCACTCGCAAACGACGGACGGAAGTCGTGTATGCTTGAGCTAGCATGTTGATAATCTCCCCCGCTAGTATTCTCCTTCTCGTTACTGCACTCGCCTGCGTTGCCGCCGCAGCTCCAACCCCATCTGGAATGAGCCGTGGTGGAGTAGCATCGCCCATGCGGCGACACCATGGTCATCGGTGGATGCATAAATATGGCACTGTTCAACGCGATCGATGGTAACGCGCTCCCACTCTCCTCCCTGTTTGTATTCCCCTTGACGATGACGTTTGTTCACAGACTACAATATTCCCGCGAGCATGTTCCCTGTCGGAGCGAAGGAAAACGTGATCCTAGAGTTAATTCCATCTCTCACGTTCCTATACCACACACTTACGACTGACGGGCGGTCAGGCGTCGTCACATACGTCCTCTCCTCATACCAGTTTTTTCACTCCGTGAGACGGAAGTAGTTCAGCCATGAGGAAGCCTGTGTCTGTAAAATCCAAGTATCTCTTGATTCTCCGCTCGATCGGTGCATGCACTTGCCCGCGGACTGTTGAATGGACCCCGTCCGAGGCAATGACTCGCATAATATTCCAGTGGTACCGTGTCGTAATGCACTCTGGCTGCATCGCAAATATGACTAGTCATTGATCAGCTTGGAATTGCAAAGCATGCCGTCAGAGCCCTACTAACTTGTTTAGGTCTGCTAAGCTCGTTGTGCGGCTCTTCGGTGATTTGAATCTCGCCGAGGCGAGAGAGGATGACGCTGGGCCATCGCTGATACTATATCGCTTGTTTTTGCTAGTGTGATGCGGAGCCGGCGACGTCATGGTAAGTGGTAAGTACGTCGTTCTGGAGGCGTTTAAAGCTTATCGTTATTGCCATTACGGTGATACTTGTACAAGGGCGTCACTACATCAGTACTCGTTTAATCACCGCCCCCCTGCCGTCCAAGCTCGCTTCGCAGTCAGAACCCCTTCGACTTCTTGTCTTCTTCGAACGCGAGCTTGACCTGCCAATACATGAGCAGCCATCCGGCTTGATTAACTGTTGCGTTACCTCGGCCAAAAACGCTACATCCGTTAGTACTCTCATACCTACATGGGCGAGCGCCTTGGACACGGTATAACATGCTTCGTGAGCGGTGTCCGTTGCAGCCGCTGCTGTAAATTCCCTGGTATGGTTCCCCCCTCCAGGTACAGTGGGGATGGCTACAAGTTTGAGCGATGGAGAGCACTCTTCAGACTTCCCCTTTCGACGACAATAACTGACTGAATACGTACAAAATCCAGGGTGGAGTGCAGGCATCACTAAGATTCATCAGCAACCTACATGGAATACAAGACAATATCGTGCATACAGTAAGTGATATTTCCCTATGCAAGCCGATGAGATAGGCTTATTATTACTCAGTGCCATGTAAGAACTCACGAAATCAGTGGATGCACTTGAGATACCCCATTCGTAGTCGATAGCTCCGTATCGCTTCCGGACGACGTCTGCAAGCTCTCCGCCTGATACGATCACGTCCATCAGATGCAGGGGTGTGGTACGAATGATCAGCTTACCGAGTCCCTTGTTCTGTATGAGTTCGTTTGCAATTGCTTCGCTGGTGAAGGTAACAGAGGTGCCTGTGGCAGTAGCAGCAGCTCTTGGAGGAAATGTAGTGGTGCAGCATGGTATATGGACAATTTTACGTACTGGAAGCATGCTTTGACTCGGGCTGTCGTATCATACACTTCCTTTGTTAGGGGGGCACGTACGAACCAGCTGATGTTTGGCGTTCTTCGTCAACGATCACAGTATAGAGCAAGCTGGCAGAACAGGCTTACTCTACGGCGCAATTATCTGGAATCACTGGACATGCTAATTGAGATAGTGGTGAGCTCGGCAGAGGTGACACAGACCGTTGGGAGCCCAATCCTTTCCTCCAAAGATACCATGAACGCGATGGGTTGGTTTAATTTGTTGTCGTAAGAGACCGATGTTCGTGTACGCAAGAACTGCGGCGTCCAGTGTGTTCTTGCCTTCCCAAGGGCTTAAGCCGGCATGCGCGCTGAACACCAGTTGCGTTATTGATAGGCCAAGAACACGGCGTCTCTTACGTTTTGCCCGCATAATCCACTTTAAGCCGTACCATAGCCAGAGAACTGCTGAGACTGATAGAGTAAGGGGGTCCTGGCGCCGGATGACACCTATATTATCAGAAGATCAGTGAGAAGGCAATGTCTTGGTCCTGAGTTGCAGCGCGCCGACGCCTCACATGAGACAGACATCCATTTCCTCATAGGCGCCCTTGTCCCACAATGCAACCTTACCAAATCCACCCTCTTCAGCTACACTGCTGTGAGCAACACAGACGATGCACGGAATGCGATAGGAGTGCTTACCGGGTGTGCCAAGCAAGATCACCTTGCCATCAACATTCAATTTTTGCATGGCGGCTTTGGCAGCACATGCGACAGCCACACCTGAAATTCCGATCAGATTGTGGCCGCAAGCGTGCCCGATCCCGGGGAGTGCATCCATCTCGGAATTGATGCCGAGGACGTGGCCCCCTTGACCATGTGTGTAGGTGGCTACCCATGCGGTTTCAAGTAGATAGTGCTTCTGAACGATCCATCCCTGCGCCTCCAAGAACTCTGTGTATACATCGTGGGCATAGCTAGTAGAAGGGTCGACTCAGCATCGTGCTGTGTCAGAAGAGACCGGCATACTGCTCTTGGAACATCAGCTCGGGATGAGCTGGTTATGGTGGCAGTCGACAGTTGATCAGTTGCAAGATAGTTGGTGTCGTTTCGGCGTGAGACACCTACCATGTATTTTATCGCTCAGCTCTCTCAACTGAGGACGGAGCGAATCAATGGTTTGCTCGATCACCGCAAGGATGTCTGGTCTGTATACACCCCCTGGTAAGAGTGGTGGCTTGATCAGATTTGTGTCGGGTCGCCATACAACTTCCTCAGCGGACATCATGATTGTGTTCAACAGCGATGACTCGGACGAGCGCTTGATAATGCTAGATTCAGGTGAGTCGAACAGCCTTCTTACGTTTGCCTCCCTGGGCCAGCGCAAATACCAAGCCTCGATTCCGGTAAACTGCACGGACAACTCTCAGGAGCAACCATTCGCTTGTGCGGTGCCAGAAGGCATCTCATCCACATCTCCGTGCAGAATGAAAACTTCTATCAGAAATCTCAACGAGGTCCCACAATGCAATGCGACCGGGCTTGGTCGAACTGGGACTATGATACGCAGGACAACTTGAAAATGCTGGGCAGGGTGGGTCCAATTAAACGGCCCCCCAATTGCTCATCACAATGTTTTGGGACTAAGAATGAAGGCAGGTAAGATGGGCGGCCTACGACGTAACGTACGAGATCAGGAATCTCTTCTCCATCTGTCCTTCTGCAATTAATGCTGACCGGTCGCTGATGCGACGAGAAGCGAACGTACCCGAAGTTCCATCATTTAGCGTGATTAGTATTCCTACTGCAATGCTGTCAACATTTTGACAGGGACACGATTGGTGGGCTGTGCTTGGTTGGTACTCCATCCTTTAGGTCGTAGAACGTATTTTAGAACCTTTCTGTAAGAACCGTTCTCCAGGGGGCACCTTGAACCAATAGGTAGGTCTTAGTAAGACTCGGAAGAGTGCAGTGGAGCCAAGGCGGCGTCGCCGGGATCTCATGGCCGTGCCGGTTCAAAGTCCGCATGTCGGCGCTACCTGGGCGCCACTTGGTCAATGTCATAGACTCGGAGCTTAACCTCATTTGCTCCTCATGTCCTTAACTACTGTCCACACTGTCACAGGGCGAGACCACGAGCTTGGGAAAACCGGCAGCAAGCCGCGG
>QFES01000874.1:2568-20999 GCA_003316375.1 Tylopilus plumbeoviolaceoides
CTATCCCTATCAGGAGGGTCCCCTCCTGGAGCTGCCGCTCCACCATTTGTATCTCGACGAAGAATTTCTTCGCCCCAGTCACGTCTGAATATGTGTCGGAGGATATCCGAGTTCCGCCCGGACAAATAAGCAGGGTGGTTCGGCATGTTGGGAGCTAATCCCTCAGGACAATGCCTGTCCCTTGTATGAATCCGTTGGGAATTCTGAGGAGTTTCTCCTCGTTCAAGTTTGATTGGGTGATCACTCTCACCGACCTTGCTGCTAGCCGGGGAGGTCCTTCCGATCTCCTCATTTATGGCCACGCGGAAGCGGTCGACCATGCGGGCTTGAGCACGTCCGGGTTCTATACCGTGGTTATCAAAACCACCTGGGCCTTGCCCATAATCCACCCATTGGCGGTGCATCTCATTGAGATAGTCAATGACGTTGTCATAGATTTGCGCTGGGTGAAGAGGGGCATCCCTTGGTGCAGAAACGCGGAATGATGTTTCCGCTGAAGGGA
The DNA here is from genome assembly GCA_003316375.1 of Tylopilus plumbeoviolaceoides. NCBI lineage: Eukaryota > Fungi > Basidiomycota > Agaricomycetes > Boletales > Boletaceae > Tylopilus > Tylopilus plumbeoviolaceoides. The sequence continues at coordinate 3,071 of QFES01000874.1, forward strand.
GGCGCATAGGGGGTCTAGCTCCCTCAGTAAATATCTGACCGAGGGGACTTTTGTCCCTTGTCGGAGCCTCTTGCTCCACGGAGAGGCGAGTTAGTTCTCTCTCTGTATTCTGAGGTGTGAGAGGGCTTAGCGCCTCTGCCGTTATACTGGAGACACCCTCCGTCGCTTCTCTTGCAACTCACTCGACGCTGGTATCTCAGCGTTGGGGGTCGTACTCCCCAGGCATCGGATCGCTCGTGGCCTCGGGTCCTTTTTCTTTAGACCCTTGGCCGCTTCTTTCGGCCTCCTCACGGGGCGCTTGCCCCTTTTGCTTGGCTTTTTTAGCCGTGCGCTTTCCTTCGGGCGGACCCTTGGCAGGGTCAGGATTATTTTTATTGGGAGGCGGATCGCCTCCACTTCCAGGCGGTTGTGAGACCGCCGCTCGTGTATGACTACGAGTTACTGTGCGACTCATGGGGGAATCCCTTTTGTACGCACTTTAAAAAATTGTAAAGGTTGATTACCTTTGTGGGTCTTCTATGACTCAGGATCGCTCAGGCGAAGTGAACCGCTATTGGGATTCGCCCAGAGATACGTAGAGTACAAAAAGATTGGGAGCCCGTTGTCACGGCGCTCCCCATTTATCTACTAGCTACAGCGCATGTGATAACTCCTATCACATGCGCTTGACACCGCACCGGTGTCCGATGTCACCGTATATGGGGCCTTGAGCCCCTATGTGGTCCAAGGGGGACTCGTCCCCTTACAGAAAGGACAAGGAGAACTCTACATCTGTAACGACCTAGACTTTAAGTCATAACGCTTGAGGGCAAGACAACAACAGCGACCAGTGTTCAAGGCTTTTTAAGGCTAATTGTCAAGCCTAAAGCGAGTAGATGAGAGAAGAGTAGAGCGGTATCCTTAATTTGGACTCAAGCCTAAGGCGAGAGGAGAACAAATGGATAAGACTGCCATTATTGTACTGTACATGGGGTATTTATACCCTAGGTTACCTAGCATAGACCAAGCTGTGATTTACTATAAGTGTACCAGTAATGCTGCGTGCACAGCCATGTGCAGTCAAGGCTATGTAAACGGAAATGGTAAAGGAAAAGTGGGATCATAATGAGTCCAATGAAAAATAAGGAGGGGATCATATAATGAGCAAGCCAATAGGATGAAGGGAAAATGGAGAAATCGTAACAACATCTGAATGCTGTAGGAGCTGAGAGTTTCCTATGGTTGCATATTGAGTATTCTCCACTTTCTAGGAGCCTCTGGAGTGTCTTCATCAAGTTCCACTAAGTCCAAATCCCTTCCAAGTGTGACCCATGTCCATTTTGTGCATATCCATTTAATCCATTTCATACCCAGATCTTCTGTGCTAACTGGATCAAGTTGACAACTATTGTAACAATTCAGATTCACTTCAATGGCTTGTCTTTGATCATTTCAGGATGGCAGACATTTGTATCCATTATCAGTAATGTCCTTTATAGGATCTGGATGGACAGAGAGTGGTCCAGACTGGTCTAGATCCAGACAGCTTGCTGGGTTACTGGTACTCAAGTGACATTAGTGCCTTGTCATATGGACCATATCTACTTATTGGGACTAGGACTTGTCTTTCCTGACACTTTACTAGCCATTGAGGGTCAATGAGCTTTTTCCTTTACTGTCTTTGCTTCATATTGGATTTCACCCATATTAGGATGATTCCTAAGTACTATAAGACTTGTGTCATATGTAGGCTAGGAATCTATCTTTTGCTTAGTTCTCATCTGTCTGAGTCTTGTCTCTGAATTCCCAAGTGTTCTTGGCAGCAGAGTAGCCTTTCCACAAGATAAGGTATTGCTGCCATGTCTTGGAACTGCAGTGGGTGAGGATTTTGGTGATTTCATATTCTTTTTCGCTGTCTATAAGATCAGGAGGGGGATCAATGAAGTTTGGGCTGTGTTCAGCAGTTTTGTGATAGGACAATAGGAGGGAGGGGTGGAAGACATCATGGATCTTCCATGTGGCAGGAAGATGAAGGTAATAAGAAACAGGAGAGAGGACTTGTTTGATTTTGAAAAGACCCTCATGTTTGGGTCCTAGCTTCTTGGAAGGGTAGTTGAGGCAGAGGTTCTTTCCTTCCAGCCACACCTTATCTCTGACCTTCCAAGGTTTGAATCGGGAGATAACACATTCTTTCATGACACATGTAGCTTTTTCATGGGCAGCAGAAGCCTAGATGGGCTTCCATGAGGAATGTGAGGTGTTTTTTGAGGGCAAGGATAAAGGTCTTTCCAATTGGAGGATAGGAGTGGGGTTTGAACCCCATCATCAGGGAGAAGGGAGATTTGTTGGTGGACAAGTGGACTATGGAGTTGTGGGAGAATTCTGCCATTGGAAGGAGGGAGGACCAGGAGTGCTGGTTTCCAGCACAGAAGATTTGGAGGTAGGTTTTGAGTTCTTGGTTGATGTGTTCAGTTTCACTGTCAGTCTAAGGATGGTATGTGGAGGAGAGGGCAAGATCATATTTCAAGAGGCAGGTGAGCTTGTGAGTGAAGGTGGAGGTGAATTGAGGACCTTGGTCAGAGATGCATCGGTTGTGGAGATCAAATCTGGGGAACATGTGTTTGAAAAAAAGGGTGGCCACACCAGTGGCATCAATGCTTTTGGAACAAAGGATGTAAATTATCCCCTTTGTAAGCCCATGGTTGACTATAACCATGACAGAGTTGAAACCTGTGAACAGGGGAAGTGAGGTGATGAGGTTGATCAAGATCTGTTGAAAGGGGCAGGTTGCAAAGGAGGACAGAGGGGTAAGCAGGGGCATGGTGGGGTGGGTGTTGATCTTGGCAGATTGGCAGACAGCGCAACCCCCAATGAAACAGTGAACAAAGGTGTTCATCCTGGGCCACAAGTAGTCTGGGCAAAAAGGTTCTGGGTGTGGAAAACACTGCCATGGCCACCATGAGGGGATTTGTGGATGTGGTGGACAAGGGAAAGGCAGCCAGGCTCAGGAACATAGAGACAGCCCTTGTAGTAAAGGCAGTTGTTGTGGAAAGACCAATCAGTCAGGGAGTTGTGCTGGATAGGGGTTTTCATGGAAGCCATGGAGCAGAGGGCACATTCAACCATGGGGTCGGATGTGGAAGAGACCTGGAGGTCATGGAGGATGTTGTTGAGAGCATGGACAAAAAGGTCATCTGGGAGAAGAGTGATGTCAGTGTTATCACACAAGAAATCTATGTCATCTTTCCTGGAGAAAGCATCAGCTGGAGCCATAGTGGTCCTAGGGAGGTGAAAGAAGATAAGATCAAAATCCTGGAGATACATTTTCCAGTGAGCTTGTCTCTGAGAGAGTTTCTGGGGGGAGTGGAAGAACATGAGGTTCTTGTGGTTAGTGAGCATGGTAATGGGGTGGCCAGTGCCACGAAGGTATTGACATCATTCCTCTAGGATGTGCATTATGGCAAGGAGCTCACAATCATAGATGTTATAGTTTTGCTCTGCCAGAGAGAAGGTTTGGGAGAAATAGGCACAAGGGTGGAGATCTCCATTGCCATCAGTTTGCATAAGGACACTGCCAGATGTGGTGAGGGAGGTGTCTGTCATGATAGTGAAGGGTCTAGTGGTGTCAGGAAGGGTGAGGATGGGCTTCTTTAGGAAGGCAGCCTTGAGAAGGCCAAACACGGTTTCACATTCATTGGTCCATTTCCAGATGGTGGTCTTCTTTGTCAGGTAATGGAGAGGCACAGTGATAAGGGAGAAGTCGGGGATGAACTTCCAGTAGAAGTTGCAGAATCTAATGAATGATTGGATTGCCTTGACGGATTTGGATGGTTGCCATTCCTCAATGGCCTTGAGCTTTACAGGGTCAAGGGACATGTGGTCCTCTAACAGAATCATTTTGAGGTATTCTATCTCACAAGCATCGAAAACACATTTTGACAGCTTGAGATGCATATCATTGTCCCAGAGTTGTTCCAGGACCTTGGCTGTCTGCTCATTGTGGTCTTTCTGGGAAGAGGAATGGAAGAGGATGTCGTCCATGTATACAATGAGCCATCCCTCAGTGATACAGTTGGCAAAGATGTGGTTCATCAATGCTTGGAATGTGGGTGGTGATCCACACAACCTGAAGAACATAACATTGGGTTTGAACAACCTAAACAGAGTAATGAAGGCAGCTTTCCAGTGGTCTTCCAGTTTAATAAGGATGTTGTTATATTCCCATCGGACATTGAACTTGGTGAAGATGTTGAATCCCTTGAGTTTATTGGTGAGATCCTGGATATGGGAAAGAGGGTAGTAGGCATTCTTCACGGTGTAGGAGTTGAGGTAGTGGTAGTCCTGATACAGATGAAGGGAACCATCTTTCTTTGACACAAAGAAGAAAGGAGATGCTTGCGGCAACTTAGAAGGGGAAATCTTCCCACTCTTCAAGTGCTCATTGATAAAGTCTTTACACACTTTTTGTTTGGCCGGGTTTAGCAGGTACATTTTGGCAATTTTTGGGGTGAACTTCAGTCTGAGTTTGATGGCATGATTAAAAGGATGTGATGGGGATAATGTCCCATCCTTTGGTTTGGTGAAGACATTGGCAAATGTAGAATACTGTGGGGGTAACTTTATCTTGGGTTTGGTGAAGTATTGGGTGATTTTGGTGGCGATCATTATCTTCCACATGTGAATGGAGGGTGGCAAAGGGGCATAATGCTCTTCCCACCATTGTGCAACCTTGCTATTAGGGTCCAAGCCTAGATAGCACAAGAAGTACTGGGCCTCATCTGGAGCCTCGGTCTTTCTTCTGGTGGTGGCTATCTTTCTGGCTTGTTGAATCAGCAAGAAATCATAGAGTTTCCTCATATGAGCAAAGGCATATTTTCGAGCTTGTCACATAGGGGTGGAGTCAAACATGGGGAGAGAGGGGATTGTGACCTTTCCAGAGGCCCAGTCAATCATGGGGTTTACTTCTTGGAGCCAAGGCATTCCAAGGATCACATTTTCTTTTCTGCAATTGAGCACAAGAAATTCTTGTTCCTCTGTTGTTCCTGCTATTATACAGGTCAGCCGGACCTTGTGATGAATGATCCCGGCTTGGTTTGGTGAGCCATCCACATTGTAGGCTCATATTGGAGTCTTCAGTTTTATAAGTGGGTATCTGTTCCGCTTAGTGTGGTCTCTATCCATGAAGTTTCCAGTTGCTCCACAATCAATGAGAGTGGTGGTGTTGACAAAGACCACTCCTTTAGGCCTTGAAAGAGAAATGGCAATAAGTAGGGATTTGGCCTGAGTACTTGTTACAGTGACATGAGCAAGTCTATGAGAAGGAGGTGATGACTTTGACTTGTCATTCCCCTGTACTAAAAATCCTGTTGAGCAGACTCTCCTTTAGCCTGCTCTTCAATGACTAGAGCAGATACCTGCTCACAGGATCTCTCAATTGTCAATCCTTCAAGTTGTTGGTTTTCTTCCAACTTGTCCTGATAAAAACACATTTCGAGCACGTAAAGTACCTCATCATGTGATCTTCCTTGGGCTTTCAATTTCTTGACATACAGAGCAAGTTGAGAGTTTGATCCTGTGGCTATGGGGATGTATGGTGGAGGCATAGGGACCTTGGTGGCATAGACCTATGCTTTACCCGGTCTGGGTGAGTACTGTTGTCTTGGAGGCCTTCCTCTGCCAGCTTGTGGATGGTTCCTGGTTGAACAATCCTTCTTGTAATATATGAAGCACCTATTCTCTTTGATGTGCCTTGCTCATTTGATCGGAGTGAGTTGTATTGCATCAACATCCATAGTGTACTAGGGGTTTTGGGGGGACTTTTGAGATATATTGCCATCATCCCTACTTTCACTCCCCAAGCCTTGGATGTGAAGAAGGTGCCCATGAAACTTGGAGGCATCCTTGATCCAAGTGGTTAGTGTCTCGGTGAAGATAACATAAGGTGGTTGGAAAGGTGATAGGGTGTGAGGAAATTTGTCCCAAGGGATTCTGGGTGGTTTCCTATGAGTAGAAGGATGATGCTTCACATATCCAGGCATTGATGGAGGGAATCCGATGTTTCCAATGCATGGGAAAGTGCGGAAACACAAGTCTGGAGAGCGGATGACGAAGAGGGAGCATGAAACCTGTGGGGAATATTGTAGAAGATAGTAGGAAATGGCCCAAGACAAGGTGCACAGACACTTGACTGGACAGAAACACGAGAATGAGAGAGAGTCCAAAAACACAGATTCTGGATACAAACAGCAATGGCACTGTCGATGCAGACAAGAAAGATCCTGCACACAGGCAGGAGACCTTCAGATGAAAAACCAAAAGATGTATTTTAAGTTTCGAGAACAAGGCTTTATAGTCTGGGCATATCCAGACTGTGTGACTCTATTGGAAATAGTAGAAATGTCCCTGCAGGTCGCACTAGGGACTGTCTAGCGACATCAAACGAATAAAGGGTAGTCTAGAACAAGGCAAATGGGTGTCGACCAACTGATCCGACACGAATGAATGGTAAGATATGAATCTGGAGTATCTGGAACGCGGGAAACATCTGGATAAGCACAGATAAAAATGGATAACTCACAGATCGCACAGGACGGACACAGATGGCAGCGGGACTCTTGAAGGACATGTTAGGGAACACCTAGAAACCTGTGAAAAGACTCTCTACAACCGTAGGATCCACTGGATTCCTACATTGGGTACTATTGCCTACAATATGACATGGTCAAGATCTTCAGATCCAGACCTGTGATGAACAACTCTACCAAGGTGTAGTTATCTGCTTTGAAACCTGATTTTCCAGCTGCAGTTTTGAATTTCTGCATGTAGGAACTAAATGACCCAGTTTCTTGAGGGTCCTGGCTTATCCTGAGCTTTGCAAGTGCCTGCTTGGCCTGTTTTCATGTCAGCGGGGTAGAACATCATAAGAAAATCTTTCTTCATAGTGGCAAAGTGCAATGGCACTCCCACTTCCACCTTGTTTATCTTGTTGTACCAACTTTCAGTGAAGTTGGCACCATCATCTTTGCTCATTTTATTGAGCGTTACCAACACCATAAGGTTACCATCCTGGTAGATGTTGGTATTCAGATGGAAGTAGGATTCCATCGCAAGTATCCATCAGTGGGTGTCCTTGGGCATGCCAGAGAAGTCAGAAGGCAACCCTGCCTTGTATTCAGTGGGATGTGAATTGGCCATAGGTGATACTACAGTGGATTTGGAGCTGTCAGAGGGGGAAGGAGGTGGGTTTGGGGGTGGGATCAAGATGGAGAGTCCTTCAAAAGTGGGGAGGGGGTTAATGGGAATGATTGGGGTGGATATTGAAGTAAGATCTTGGATTATCCAGTCTGACCCAGAGAGAGCACTGCTAGAAGTGGGAGGGGGTATCTGTGAGGAAGAGGAAGAGGCGGTGAGGGGGAAGGCAGCAATGATGGGGGTGGTGAGTGGCATGGGAGTCTTGTGGTGAGGGGTGAGAAAGGGATTCTCAATAGCCTCTCCTGCTATGTGGCAGGTGGGAGCTCACTTAGCACATTGGTGATCTTCCCAAGAGATGTCAAAGGAGGTTGTAATGGAGGTGGGTGGGCCTGACAGCGAGATAGCTGGGGCGAATGAAGAAGCTAGTTCTTTTGTTACACTACCAAGCGTGAACTAGTGAGAACGGCACAGATGTGCACAAATAGTGACTAAGGAGAACTGCACAACCATGTGTGAAGAGTAATCAAAGAAGCGAGAGTGAAGTCAACCCTGACAATGCTAGAGTGATGAGATACTCAGACCAACCCTGGCCTGGACTAGTGTCAAGCAATGGTGAATTGTGTAGAACTAGCTTAAGGAAATACAAGTACAGCTACTACCCTTTATGTAGGGTTGGGAATGGCACATGGACCTGGTCCATGTATGGTACAATGATGAGAGAGGAAAGTGGAATGATCTTGAGTGAGAAAAGAGGAATCATACAATGTGAGAGCCAATCAGAGAAGAGGATGAGAACTCATATGATGATGAAAAAGGAACAAACATGGATGTACAGCAACAGGCCTGCAGAGGAAAGGATGCATCATCATAGAGAGTCTAGGGCCAGTTGGCATATGAGTCAGAATGAGTCAAAGACAAGAAAGAAAAGAAAAAGGCAGTGCCACATCCATATCATAACAATATCCATGTTTGTTTCCTTTTCCATTATTGTATGATTCCCTTCTCTCTTCTCATTCACTCCTTGTTATTGTTCCACTTTCCTAACTCATCATTGTACCATACACAGACTTGGTCTGTGCACCATTCCCAACCCTATATAAAGGGTAAGTAGCTGTACTTGTATTTCCTTAAGCTAGTTCTATGCAATTCACTGTTGCTTGACACTAGTCCAGGCCAGAGTTGGTCTGAGTATCTCTTCACTCAAGTGTTGTCAGGGTTGACTTTGCTCTCACTTTGTCATTACTCTTCACACACAGTTGTGTAATTCTCCTTTCCTTGTTGTCCATCCAATGTTGCACCATTCACACTAGTTCATGCTTGGTAGTATAACACCTTGTGCCTTCTTCAAGCCTGACTGCACACACCCACAAGTCTAAACTCTGTGATTTATGGTCATCAGATATCCAATGCAGGTATTGCACACATGCCCCCATCCTCACACCACACCTTGCCTACCTGGCCACCAATTCCCTCAGCCTCATGTTGCCTCACACCCTCACCCTTATGTTACCTCATGCCTTGCTCACCCACCTCTGAGTTGCCTCACCTAGGGATCTGCATGAGTAAACCCATGGGTATCTGACCTTTGACCCATACCCAACCCACACAGTACCCATACCCATGGACAATGGGTACATGGGTACTGATCCATGGTGGGTTTACCCATGGGCACATTGGAGGCACAAAAACAAAGTAACTACTACTAATCATTATCAATTGCATCCCACCTATCAGGCACTTTGACATCTTTATCACCCTTAAAATTATCCATAACTAGTGTTTAAAAGCCCAGTGTGGTCCTAAGGGGTCCCAAAATCCAAAAAGACTGGACCAAGACCACAAGGACTGGTCCTGAATGGTCCTAAACAGTTTTAGGACTAGTCTGGACTTGCCTTTGAAAGACCAATTTATTCCCATGTCAGATGTGGGAGGCATTGTGGGAATGTTGTATGGACTTCTAGCATTTGATCACACCAAGAATCATGTAATTTGGAGCAGGCAATACTGAGATATATCCATTTCTGCATTGGATGTTATATTCTGACTCATAGGAAGAGTATATACATGTAGAAAATCAGGATAGCTTCCAAAAATATGAAAGATTGTGGAAGATAGGCCAATAGAGTGGGAACAATGGAGTAAATTTGTAAAGGATCCAGTCTTAGTCCTGACTGGTCTGGACTGGTCTTTTTTCAGACTTTTGATTTCTTGGATCCAAAAGACCAAGGCTATTTGTTTTTTAATTCTGGAAAGGCCAGACCATTTAGGACCAGTCTTTAGTGGTCCAATCCAGTCCACTTTCTGGTTTTTTTGTGATCCTAGGACCTGACTTTTAAACACTATCCATAACAGTTACATTTTGTATGTCAGCATTTTTCCCCCTCATTTCACTCCAAGATCCTAGACAAAGTAGTGCACAGACTGATTGACCTCACAAATGGTTGTGGACATGGGAGAGAAGGTTCTGGCCTTGGCTAAATAGCCATTCAACATCAACCAATGTACCAGTAGACCATTTAACTTGAAGTTGGTGAATCAATGGTGATCATACCTAGTCAATAACACTTCACACCCATTTTTATTTGGAATTACAAAGTACTATGTGTGGTACCCATGGGTACATGAGGGGTGGGTCATGGGTCACAGTATATGGGTCATGGGTTCATGGGTTGCCAAATCTCAATCCATACCCATACCCATAGTACCTATATCCATGCAGATCTCTAGCCTCACCTATTGCCCCACCCTCACCCTGCTACATGGCCCAGCCAGTGACAGCAATGATGAGGACAATGCATACTACTGGCACATAGCTCAACTGGCATGGACAATAAGGACAAGCATGCAACTCAGCTGTGACAACAAGGACAAGAATGAGGACCATGCACTTGTGTATCACACAGCCCATGCAGCAACAACAATGACAACAATGGCAACAAGAGCACATGCACACACCACATGACCCAGCCAGGGTATACCCATGCTGCTGCCTACATGAAGAATGTTCTTGGCTTGTCACCTGTGAGGAGCCAGTGATCCCCACTTGTTATTGTAACCTCATGTTCCAGGTTCTTGAGTGTGGGGGTAGCCTTTCAATATGCTGATGCATTCATCTCTGAGATCTGTAGCAGCCTTGTGCAAGATTTACTCCTTACTTTGGATGTAGACTAGCAAGTGCATCATTATATCCTATGCCTACTCAATGCCTACTTGATCTTGTTCCACTTCCTGTGGTGTGCAACAAATTTCATGGCAGACTGGTTTCTTTCACAGCAGACTTGGACTCAGACAGTTGTCAATGGTTTGTTTACACAGTGGATTTCATGATGGATTACTTATTTATGCAGATATTCCACCATACAGATTTAACACCATATTAAGACCTCAGTGCTGCCTTGTGGCCACTCCAAGTCATTTAACTTAAAGAGGCTATGAACATGCTTAGATTGATATGAAGAGTATGGGCTATATACAGCACAGTGAAATGCTAGTACAACAAATAACTTGAAATCCACTTAAGCTAGCTATCAATTACCTTGAATCATTGATGATGACTTGAACCAACCCCTGTTATCTTTGTTGCAATTGGCTTCCAGGATGTCATGGTCTTTGTCAAACAACTTACCATTTTCACCAATCAAAGACCACAGTTGCACCACATGTGACCAAGTCACAGTAAATGTGGCAAGGTCTTGTGCATGTGTATTTAGATGGTAAGATATACTGCCTTCACCTTCCACTAGGCCATATAATCCAAGCACCTGATTAAGAACATTGAGACATTCCCTGCCAACAATGAGGTGTCATGCTGGTCACACATGGCAGACAAGAGGGCCTGCCACCATTCTGATAACTTGATTTCCACTGTGGTGAGGGCAAGCCAAAGCAAAATGCAGTCACAGTCTGCTTATTTGCAGTTGAGTGCCAACAGCAACTGTGATATGCTGTCAGAAACTGTGGAAAGAGTGTCAATGAACATATCTCTGCTCTGTTTGCATCTGAGACAGCTGACTAATTGAAGTGACCGTCACATTATTAGGGGAGGTTATTCCAAGGGATTGCACTGTGTAGAGCAGCCCAGGGAGGATGTTTCCACTCCTGGTAGTGTGGGGTTGATACTGCTGTGACTGGATTTCAGAGAAAAGTGACTTGAGACAAGTACCAAATCTGTTAGGAAGTCTGTAGAATCAAGGAGAAGGTGGACTAGGGGGGATTTGGGGTGAATACGCAATGGTGTCTGGGGTGGGCATTCTTCCAATAATTGGAGAAGGGAACTTGGACTTGATTGGCAGTGGCTTAAGAACTATATCAGTGTCTTTTTGGACTTGGTATGGGGTATGAATTTGCAGAGTCGACTGATGAGAAGAGAGAGGGCCTGGGTGAGTGGGTTGCATCACTGTAGGGCATGTGACCTACGTGCTGTGATGGTTATTGCCAGCTTTCACTATTGGAGTAAGTATCTGGTTTCAAACCTGAAACTTTCAAATTAGCAGCTTTTTTTATTGCCTCTCAAGTCTATCAACCTGAGAGTGCTTGCTGGCCTGGGTCAATCTAGCAATACAAGCATGTACAAACTCCCCTGATTCTTCAGGTAGTCCAAATGATTAATATTTAAGTGGACTCAGAAGAGCCCAACACCAATATCTGCAATATTGCTGGACAGTACAGAATTTCACTTCTGAATCATCAACTTGAAGTTTGAAGTGGCCTGGGTGTCAATTTTGATCTTTTCCTTGGCTGTCATTATGATGAACATTGCATTCTCTTTTGGGGATGGATGCCCGAGGCTGCATTTTGATAGCCAACACTTGCTTAATTGACACCAAGCAGCATATCAGGTGTACCAGGCCTCTTTGCACTCAAGCATACAAAAATAAAAAGAACACCTCAAAGCCTTGAGGATCCCAGGTTACATAGCAGCCAAATATGAAAGGTGTGAATCAGGTGCAAAGTCACTGGTAACATCTAAGAAACCTGAAAGCATGGTACATATATGATTCCACACCTCAAGCCCCTAGTTCAGTTAATGAATTTGCCTTTTAAAACCAGCTCCTAGATCCTAGTGAGCCCAGCAAATCAATTGCATAGTTAGCTGGTTCAAACCCACCTCCATCCCAATCTCCACACTTCTCTCATCCATCCCAATCTCTAGGTTCCTCTCTTCCTTCAGTGCCTTTGCTGCTGGTACAAACTGCTGAATCCCTTCTCTCCTTCCACTTGATCCTTCCTTTAGCAGTTCCAGTCACTGTTCTGACTGAAGAGCCCTCATATGACATAAGTGACTACCCCAGACAAACAAATTGGATACCCCAACAATACCACAATGAATTTCCCCAACCTCCTGTCCTGGTAGCAGAGGCCACAAGGTTACCAACAATACAAAAAGTTATACTCCATGTTTGCAACACCATCTGTATGGCTGCCAACCTTTTTGGTATCCTTCAGGAGTATCCACACTGCCCATCATATGACCTGGATGCCTTAATTGTACCCAATGAGATGACATACAGAAGATGCCAACTACCTAAACCAACAGTTCCTCCAGCATACAAACCAGCTCCCAAACCTCCCACCCCTTGGCCCTTTTTAAATATGACTGTCTACTGGCTCATGAAGTGGAGGTACTTGGGAAGTATTGTGAGATCTCAGCAGGAGGTTCATTGTCTCATCAACAATGTCCTTCTTGCTGATGATTTCAAATCAGAAGACCTCCTGAACTTCAGTATCACTACTCAGAACTTGATCCTTGACCATCATAGAGATTCAACTCATTCTTCTGACAGCTAGCAGGAAGTGGATGTGAACATAGGAGTTCCCACTTGAGTCACAAGCTCCTCTGGATTATATCACCAGTCATTTGTGATCAGGAGTTTGTTGTATCATCCACTTGTCAATGTCATCAAATCCACATTTTCTGGCCCACTTGCTAGACATTTTCATTTCTTCCCATTCAAACATTTTTGGAAGCATCTTGTCAACAGCACTGAGCAACAAGTTTCCAATGAGCTGTATACTTCCAATGCATGGTTGAAAGCCCACAACAACCTGCAGAAGCAACCAAATGAACTCAACTGCAAGCTTAATAAAGGCATCACAGCAATTATGTTCTTCTTGGATGCCACCACATTAACAACATTTGGAACAGCCAAGGCATGGCTGGTTTACCTTGGTTTACCTTTTCTTTGGAAATATGTCAAAGTACATTTGGGCCAAGCCTTCTTCTGCTTGTCATCATGTGGCATTTATACCTTTAGTGGGTGTTCAGCACTTGGATAACCATTGTATGACTCAGTTTACTCATCAGTTACCAGACACAATCACCCAGTTTTTTACCGCCATTGGTCAGTTTACAAAAATGGCAATCTGGTGATTATTGTTACATTGTCAGCAGGAACTCATGCATGCTGTTTGGAGCATCCTTTTAGATGCTTATGAACACAATATAGTTTTGAAGTGTGCTAATGGTGTTATGATTTCTCCATTTTCTCTTCATACTATTGGCTTACTTATCATATGATTTCCTTCTTCTTTTTCATTGGATTGTGTATGACTCCACTTTTACTTTACCGTATCCATCTTCACAGCATTTACTGCGCATAGCTGCATACACAGCATTGCTCATCCTTGAAATGTAGTTCATAGCTTGGTCTGTGCACAAAATCCTACAGTATATAAACCCATGTACTTCACCGTATTCCCTAGTCTTATCCATTTGTTTGCCTCTTGCTCTAGGCTTGAGAGTGAATTAAGGGTACTGCTCTATTTTTATTCTCATCTACTTGCTTTGAGCTTGATGATTAGCTTTGAAGCCTTGAACACTGGTTACATTTGTTGTTGTCTTGCCCTCGAGTGTCATGACTTAAGTCTAGGTCGTAACAAATGGTATTTTTGCAGAATATATTCCAGAATTTTCACCTATTTCACAGATTATCCCAAGAAGTACACCATTGTCTCACAATACCCTGAGTCTTATTCACTGACTCCCTGACTAATATAGAGTTTTGTTGGTGATGATCCATGATGGAAGTACACATGTTTGCCCACAATGTTTGGTTCCAAAAATGAAGCTTGATAATACCAGCTTTCTTTGTGACATGCAATTTTGCCTTAAAAATCTTTGGGTATATTCCCTTGATAAGGTCAAGCAAGCAAGGGACTTCATAATATGGACATGGCTGAGTGATGAATGGGATCACTGTATGTCAGCTCCTTGACTCAGTGTCCCTCATATCCACTTTGGTATAATTGTTTTACTAGTTATTTGCAATATCCTGCTGATCACACTACAACTATAGAACTCATTCTTTGCAAAACTCAAAAAATTCAGTTTCAATCATTTCTCCATGCTGGTTGTGGATATTATGCATGAGTTTGAGCTTGTGTTATGCAAGGCTGTGTTCACCTATTTAATATGCATTTTGTATGCATGTTATGATACAGATGTGGCTATGCCTTTTTCTTTTCTTTCTTGTCCTTGACTTGTTCCTGACTCATTGCTAACTGGCCCTAGACTCTCTATGATGATGCATCCTTTCCTCCCCAGGCCTGCTGCTGTGCATCCACATTTGTTTCCTTTTCTGTCATTGTATGATTCTTGTCCCTATTTCTCATTGGCTCTCATATTGTATGATTCCCTTCTCCTTTCTCATTTGCTCCCTGATATTGTTCCACTTTCCTATCTTGTTATTGTACCATACATGGCCTTGGTCTGTGCACCATTCCCAACCCTATATAAAGGGTAAGTAGCTGTACTTGTATTTCCCTAAACTAGTTCTACACAATCTGCCATTGCTTGAATCTAGTCCAGGCCAGGGTTGGTCTGAGTATCTCTTTGTTTAGCATTGTCAGGATTGGCTAATAATGTGTAAGGTGTCTAGAACCAAAACCAGAACATGGGACAATCACAATCAGGTCAAATGAAAGAGAAATTAATCTAATCTGAATTGGATGGATTGTAGGAAAATACTAGACATGGACTGGATAAACACAGATACACACGGATTGCATCAGATGAACAGGGGAAATATGTGGGATCTTTGCAGGACTCTTGAAGACAATCTGAAAACCAGGAAAAAATGGGCTATATCAACATAGCAAGCTTTGGGCTCCTATAGCAATGCTCTCCATTACTAATGCAATGTCCATGCTCCATATACATAGTTCTCCATACATAGTCTTAGCTTTAGCTTGAATATCAACTTAGGCATATCCTCTTGTCTTCTGTGCTCCAAATCTACTCTGTTTCCTTTGCAATCTATCCAAGTCCTAGTAACTCTGATTGACCTCCAACCATCCACTCTGAAATCCAAGGCACACAATCAAGCAAAGGGGCAGCACACAAGCTAAACCCAATGTCTCATTCTGACCACAACTCTAAAGTTTCAGAGTTATATCAAAGGATAAGTTCCACTCATAACAAATCTGCTAAGCAAAGAAATCGGTGTAATTGAAGGAAGGTGTTGGCAGAGCAAGAGTATAGTGTTCTCAAAGTCAACTCAGATAAGGGTAGAACCAACAACAATAGAGGGGCAAATTGGTTATTCTCAAGGGCCAGTGCTGACCAATTGATTTCCTGGGCATGATGGTGCTACCACCTGGGTAAATGTGGGTCCTAACCTGTCGAGCAGAGCATGTATGTGTGAGGGAAGGCCACCAGACTTACCTGGGTGGTAGAGACGAGCACAGATGATGGGAGTAGACAAAGAAATTTGTTTTATTACATCAGGGAGGCTTCTCTGGTATATATACTGTAATCTAAGCATCTAAGCAATTTCCCAGAGGGTATGTAAAGACCTTGCAGTATATGCATGTCTTATTACATAAGGTCCAGTGTGTGTCCAGTAGGGATGGACCAGGACTGATGTATGTCCAGAGTGGACTGATTGTGGACATGCACAGACTATGTCTGGATGTCCTTTGTATTACTACTAGTCTAATAGGGGTGTATGTACTAGGTACCCTACTTATCTATTCGACACTCCCCCTTGCTATGTGTGCAGTAAGCATGCAAGCAGAATAGGAATGGAATTAGAAAGATTGTCTGTTTGAGTAAAACTTGAGTCTGAGCTGAGATCAAAATTTCTTGAACTTGGTGCATCCTAGGTTCTTAGTGAACATGTCTGCCAGGTTATTGGATCCATAGATAAATTCAATTGTGACTTTCTTGGATGTTATGACCTCTCGGACATAGTGAAATCAGATGTTGATGTGTTTAGATCAGGATTCCATCATGGGATTTGAAGCCATGAAAATAGATCCTTGATTGTCTCCAGCAATCAGAATCAGACATAGGTCATATCTGAGTTCCTCTAGGAGTGAGTGGATCCATATGGTCTGTCTAGAGCAATTGCTTAGGGCCATGTATTCCACCTTCATGGATGAAAGGGCAACTGTAGGCTGGGCCTGTGATCTTCAGCTGAAAATTCCATTGGCCAGCTTAAGATAGTATCCAGTCTGAGACCAGTGGGTGACTGGATCAGATGCCCAATCAGAGTTGGTGCAAGCAGTGATGTGAAGTCTGGATGATCTGGTGTAGACTAACATGTAGTTTTCATTCCAATGAGATATTGGAGGATATGAAGTGCTTTGTCCAGGTGTTCCTGTGACAGGTTTGTGCAATGATAGGAGAGCATCGTCACAGCATAAGATATGTCCAGTCTTGTTCCGAGCATGATGTATAGGAGTGACCCTATGACAGACTGAAAGTGGGATCTTTGCATCAGGTCAACAGGCTCATCATTCAGTCGAGGATAGTAGCCTTCAGGGAGTGGGGTATGAGCTGTGCACACATTTTTCATATCACAATGGTCAATAATCTTCTCCAGGTATGTGGTTTGGTCTATGAGGACTTTCTGGCCTTTATGGTGGATACACATCCAAAGGAATTCCTTTAGAACTCCAAGGTTCCAGCATTCCCACTTCTGCATGAAAACAGACTTGATCTCATCAACAATCTTTTTGGATGGACCACAGAATAGGATGTTATTGACATAGATAATAGCAATTACGGTGGTAGTACCCTTCTTGCAGTATAGGAAGATTCCAGCATTGGATTTCAAACACTCAAATCCTAATTCAATCATAGACTCATTTAGAGTGTGCCACCAGGCAAGTCTGGCCTGTTTGAGTCCATATAGGGCGCAGAGCAAGTGGAGTACTTTGTTCTCCATACTGGGAATTTTGAATCCTTCTGGTTGCTCCATATTTATTTCTTCTTTGAACTTTCCATATAGGTATGTGCTTCAGACATCAAGTCCAGAAATATGCCAGTCCTTGAGTGCAGCCAGTGCTAGTATGAGCCAGACAGTCTCAAATCGGACAATGGGTGAGAATATTTGGTTGAAGTCCACCCCTTCAACCTAAGAGAAGCCTTTTGCTACTAGGTGGTGACCTGCATGCAATGAAATACATGCAGAAGTCATGAAGAGTCCAAATTTCCCAATAAACCAACCACCCAATCTTCTTGATAATATAGGGACAAGTAGCTCCTAATGTGATCTAATTATCCCAATTTTCCCAGATTTTTTCCATTGAGATATCAATGAATCTTCATCCATTGATACTATGTATATTGTTATCTTACCTAACTACACTAATCTTGTGGTTAATGCTAATCCAAGGCTGCACAGTACTAAAAACCTATTCATTATATTGCTTAGAGTGCTGCCCAATTGCCACTCAAGCATAGCATTGAGCAGTTGTTTTGGTGAACATAGCCAAGGTTTCTATGGAGATGCATAGCCACAAACCTGTGCAAGCA
>QFES01000875.1:3351-32378 GCA_003316375.1 Tylopilus plumbeoviolaceoides
ATGTGAGTCCATAGAGCGACTTATGAAAGAGGTACTTACGAGTGGAAGACATGGCTCGTCTCAAGACCAGCTGAGAAGGCTCAGCGGCGGAACAGCAGGAGAGGGGAGACCAACCTTTGATGGGACGACGATGGCTCACAGACGCAGTGTGTCTCACGAAGAATTTTCATGCGCATCATGGGTCGGTGTTCGGATTACGTAACATGAAGCCGTGACCGTTTTGAACGTGCCAGCTCTGTGTCCTCCTCCTCCTCCTCGTCCACACCCCGCTTTAGTCCCTTCATCTTCCGCGTTTGCAGCCTGTCCAAGTCCTGCTTCCCAACATGCACACGCCCACGCGTGTCCCCCATCTCGTCCACCTCGACGTTCTTCTTCCGCTTCCCCAACCCCTTTTCCACGTCCTGCTTTTTCAGCTTGGGCCGCTTCATCGCTGCCTTCCACATGTCCGGATCCGCTTCCTGACACCGCCGCAACGACAGATCGAGACGAGGCCCCATCTCCGTCAACGCCACGCGCGGGACGCGTGTGCCAGACGGCACGCGTTCCACGGTGTATGTCCGCACGTGTACCTTGGGCAGCTGCGCCGGAGCGTCCGCTGGCGACGTCGACGGCGCCGCCGTCACGCTGATCACATGCTCGAGCCCACTGAGACACACCGAGTCGACCGCTTCCCCGTTGAACATGTCCATCAGTAGTGACTTGAGCTGTACATACCGGGGCTGCGTGTCGAACGCCTCCCCCGCGAAATGCATCATGGGTTTATGCCCCGGCGTCGATTTCGGCGTCTACACAGACACGTGTGATCCATCGTGTGACGAACCCTGTCCAACGGAGAAAACACACACACCTTGAACGCCGTCATGCTCACGAACCCGTCCACGCCGAGCTCACACATGTCCAGCACCCGCCCATCGAACGTCCGCGCGATCACCAGCCCATTCGGGCGTTTCTTGGTCGACTGCCCGACGACGAACATGGACGCGTCGTTTTTCTGCGCCCAGAAATCGAGCGAAGACGTGTCCTCGAACGGGCGCACGTCGTTCTTTTTCGAAAACGAGATCGCATGGGGTTTTTTGAGCGCCATCTGCGTGCGATCCGTGAGACAATACGCTGCGGGAGCGAACGGGACGTACCAGCTCCTTCATGGCGTGCTGCACGACCTCGCCTGTACGCATGCCGCGCACGAACAGCGCCGTCCGTGCGTCCTCGACTTCCTTGGCTTCCCTCGCCTCCAACGCCCGCTTGGACCTCGCATTCCGCGGTTTTCTACCCTCGCCACGTCAACAATACGCCAACAGACGGAGCAATACCAGACGTACACGGAACGTAACATGACTGCAGTCACCACCCATTTCTTTTTTCTTTTTTTTTGGCGTTTCATCGCCCCGCTTTGGCCTTGTTTGTTCACCCTTCCATATCGGGATGAAACACGCCCCCTCCGAGATCCCGCCCGACCCTCGCAGCAACAGCGAGTCCGAGTCACTGGTCCCGCCCCCCTGCACCAACTGATCCCGTTGATGAGTCGCGGAGGGAGAATCGTCTCGACGAAGGCGTCCGCTACTATCCGCGAGATTTCCCTCGGTGAGATTCACCCCGTCGACGACGTCACGAGCACATCCGAGTCTGACACCGTCCGAGTCACGACCGCTGTCACACATGTGTGCCCCCTCCCCCACCCGTGGCGCCCCATTGCGCAATCCAGCACCCAAATACGATCGCCCACCATCACACGCCGCATCTTTCCACCCCCAAACGGAGAACAATGACAGACAACTCTCTCACCGGATAATCAGATCAATCAGTTGGCTCCACCCGTCGGTAAGACCGGCCCGCGCGACGCCATCCATCGACGACCACAAGTTGGACCCGAACATATATATTTACTGCTCTCAAGAAAATTAGGGATAATAGAACACTATTTATCATCAAAGTTACAGACAGGGTCGAGAGAAAGAGAGAGATAAACAGATTCCGCATCAGCTAGGGACTGAGAGAACACAAAGAACAGAGTCAGTCTGGGGTTACGAATATGCACAGTATATCAGGGTAAACACAATTAATTTGACATGGTATACGATGTACCTTGCGAATGGAGATCAGGCAAGAAGGAAAAAAAAAAAAATAGAAAAACGAAACACAACGGAGAGAGAGAGGGGAGACCACTGTTCGCGCCCATGATTACCGGGTGATTGGATATACGGATTAATGCACACTTTTTTTTGTCCTTCCACCTTCATACTTTCATTCCAACCGCAGCGGAGGAGTACGCTGCAGCGACGGGGGATCGTACTTCCCGCTGTGATTCTCCTCGCCGAGATAATGTAGGTGATGTCGCTGCATTTGAGGATGGTGATGTCGGGCTTGCGTGTACCCCGACGGATCGAGCAACGGTGGTGAAGGCAGTCCCTGGCTGGGATCGTGGGCTCCGCGATGCGTCTGATAAAGGTGAAGCCGAGAAGTGTCCTCGGTAAGCCCCATGTAGTTGTGCTGCGCCTGCTGCTGGGGATGGAGTGTCCCGCCGAAGTGCTGGAGATACTCGCCCTCCAGCGAATGCCGTCGGGCCTGCTCCAGTCGGAGATGCTGCTGGCGCAGCTGCTGCATTTGCTGCCTGCTGAGCTCCTGGGAGTAGTGCATGGCTGTTGACTGGAGTCCGATCGACGAGTGCGAGGGCAGATGCGGATGAGACGAGCCCAGAGGAGGTAGTTGGCCGTGAAGCTGATCCGGCTGTGCCTGGTAAAAATGATCGTACTCCGCCATCTGCATCTGCGTCATTGCAGAGTTCCAGGACGGAGAGCCGTCGAGATTGAGGGCGTGAGTCTGTCCCGTATTCGTATTCGCTAGATCCGGGTATCCCGCCGTTTGGTTCTCGACGTGGCCCCTCATCCTGGGGTCCGTCGACTCCCGAGAAAGGTCGCTTCCGAGGGTTGCTTGGTGAAGGCTCGACGGTCCCACCATAGCCTGCTGATTCGGAGAGTGCCGGTGGGTGGAAGGAAAACGGTGAGTCGTAAGAGCCTGTTGTTGGGGATGATGGATCTGCCTCGAATGGGCCGTGTTGGTAAGCGGCTGCTGCTGCTGCTGCTGCCGCTGCCAGTTCGCTGCTACGTCCATAGATTGGAAGGGATAATTCTGGTTGATGGACCAGTCCAGGCCCTCCATTGTAGGCAGGTTTTGAGTAGTATGATGCGGGAGCTGTGCCTGGGCGATTGGCTGTTGCAGGTCGTCTAAATGCAGCTGCGCCTGGTAAGGGAAGTATGTGCTGTGTGGATTGCGGTGGGATGGGGAATTGCTGGGAGGATGGTGGGGGGATAGTCGCGGAGACGACTGCTGCGAGGGGTGGGAGTGTTCGAGGATGTGAGTCTGGACCACCTGCAGTTGGTGGACGGGAGCTGCTAGATCCGGGGCGACCATCCCGTGAGGCGATGCCGAGGTTGAGTGAGTTGGTGAAGGGGAGAAAGGACTGCGACTGCTGCTGCCCGTAGAATGAGGATGAATTGGATGCTGGGGGGACACGAAAGGACTGGCTGGAGTCACGAAAGGAATGACTGTTGGGAGGCCGCGGATCTCCACGGTCGATGTCGCTATTCCAAGTGTCGCCGTACATGACGCCGTCGCCGCCCTCGTAGCCAGTGCTGGTTCCTGGACGCTGATGCATCGGAATGGAGGGTGGGTTGACATCCTCTTCTTTGACGTTGTCGAGATGGCGGATGGGGGAATCCTGAGACGGATTAGAGGACACGGACGAGGTAGCGACGGAGATCGCAGTCTGTCCTCTTTTTATCCTGGCTTGGCCAACCTTGTTGGCTGCGGCCATGGAGGCGTGGAGGGAGGTGAGGTCGCGCATCATGCGCTCGTTCTGCTCTTGCTTGTCGGCGTGCACGGTCTGGGCATGTTGGCGCAGATTGTCGAGGCGAGAGAACTGCTTGGAGCAGTGACAAGTAAAGGGGCGTTCGCCAGTGTGTTTTCTGGACGGAGATAAAAGATCGAACGGTGAGGGGCGGGGATAAGTGCCTGGGACCTACCTAATGTGCCTGGCGAGGTGTTCGCTTCTGCTGAATACCATGCGACATTCGCCATAACCTCTGCACTGAAAGGTCTTTGCGGGTGCAGGACGGTAGCGCTTTGCGACGCCAGCTGGGCTGGCGAGGGAGGGGAGGACGGCAGGGGCGACGAGGGTGGCCATGTCAGAGTTGGGGGAAAGTTTCTGGTCGGAAGGGTCGGTATTTGACGTGTCGACGGTGTTTGCGTCGAGGGCGGACAGTTTCGAGTCGTCGTCCATGGGGCGAGTAAAGAGGAACGAGAACTTCTAAAAGGGTGCCTGGAATCGGATAAAAAAGAAAAAGCAAGAAAAAAAAAAAGGTTTGGCAACTCGTCGCTCAATTAAGGCACCGCACTCGTCGGACTTGGAATTCGTACCGAATCCTCGGTTCAGGAACAGCCCCGCCGAGCTACGGCACCGCTGACACCTGCCGCGCTTATCACAATCGAGACCCCCCCAAACGACCCCCACGGCGACCTCACATGCCGAGTCCAGGCCGTCGTGGCTGTACCCCCGAGCTCATCGCGAATGCACACGCGTCATCTTGCTGACGTTGACGTGGCCGTCGAAAATCCTCCGCCTCGCTGTACTTTGTCATCACGTCAATCACCCCCTTTTGCAAATCACACCGCCCATAACACGAAACCCGTCTCACATCCTCCGCTACCCACGGAGAGCCAAAACCTCCTCGCTCACTGCCAGCTCTCTCGACGGCGCGTTGCGAACCGGCCTTCGATCCGTACCCAGACGATGACGTTGCCCACATTCCATCCCAGCTGTTCCGACCATTTTCCATGCGGCCCTATGACAACCGACACCTAGCGCCGTGGATCACATCCCTCATTTCCCAAATCGGACATCCCAAAAGCCAGTGCAAGGCACCCCTTCTCGGTGCGCGTCAATACCGAGGGCTCTAGCAGACCAAGGTACGCCTCCGCCCCTTTGCAAAAAGGTAAATGATTGGCGTCTCCGTCACGTACAGTTCCCCTTGATGCGATGATCCTCTTTTGACGCTCAACAGAACATCTCGTCCGCTCGGAAAACACGGCTCGCCACCATTGGGTAGGGCTGACATCGCCGCTTGAATCCATTCGCAGATATCTATATCACACGTGACATCCCAACGCCTCGACTCTTATCATTGTGACGATGCATGGGGCCGAACGCGTTTGCAAGCAGACCCTGCACGCCTCATTAACGCAGTGCTCCGTTCTCAGTGAGCCTAGAGCCTTCCTCGCACCGCCAAAGCCACTCCGTCTTGGCATCGCTGCGGATTGAAAATAACTCTGTCCATGCCGTCAGCGTATTCGAACGATCAAGATGGCATAGGGGGTCGTGGGTAACCAAACTGATTCATTGACAGCTTGCCCCGCTGGGTGCCTGAACTAAGCATCTGCGGGCATTGCGGGGACGTTGAACGCTTTTTTCCGTTACAACATTCACACGCTCTACATAGACCCGTCCATGCAGCGAGAGAGAGACACTCGTCTGTCGGACTTGCTCCATACCCGAACATGTGCATGGGCCGTTACCAATTCCGAATTACCACGGTATGACCCAGACCATACCTGGAAAAGTGTTTCATGCTTGCGGGAAGCGGGCGCCATGTCAAGATCCACGTCCGTTCACATCTCTCCCAGCCCCCGCCAATGACAACACGCAATTAACTCGCACCCGAGTTGTGTTGTGCGGGCGGCGTGCAATCAATGATCCACCCTTTGCCCCTTGCTCTTCCCTTTTCCATTCCTGCCGCGTGCCTCCGAAAAAATCGCCACTCTGTCGGAAACTTTGCATCATGCTTGGCAGGACGGCCGACAAAACCTATGTAAAGATCATCCTCTCCGTGTTCACCCCTTGACCAGGGACGGGATCGCCCCGAGCCAACCAGAACTGGTCTAGCGCGAGCGCTGGGACAGGTTTTCAAGTAGCCGAGCCCTTCGGATGCGTGTCGAATCCGTCCGCGGCTCAGCCTCGATGACAGATCCTCACAACACATCGGCACGCGCGGGCCAACGGACGTCAACGACGCCAGCGCATACGCTGGTCGCTGGCACGTACGACGACGAAAAATAGCAAGAGACACAACTGAACGCAACATGTCATCTTGACGTCACCCCGTTTGATCTGTGCAAGCGAATCGAGCTGAACGATTGTCCACGACTGCCCAATGCCCCCACTCTGACGGTTACTACGATGGCACCGTCCAAGTGCGACCAAATCGCGCTCACCAACGTCCCGTATGTGTAAGATCCCCGTTGGGGTCCGGCTCGGGGCATCCGCCTGGCATCTCTCAGCCAGATGCTATCGACGATCGGTTTCGAAACGAGATCGAGCGGACCGAACACGCTGGCAGACGTAGGACGCCATCCACGCTCACTGCCGACGCCAAATACAAACACGCACACCAGTCCGGCCAAGCATGATCCGAGAATGGTCATGTGGCGTCGACGGAACGAACGCGGGCGGACGACGACGATAAGGACCGGATGTTCACGTCTGGAGAGACGGATTGATGCTGGGAAACACGGGGAGGACGGGGAGGGGACACGTGCTACGCCCACATGGACCATGACACGCACCCGTTCACGGTCGTGTGTGTTGTCTATCATCGCGTGTGTCGAAAAATCCATTTGCGAGAGCGAGGTGGCAATCTGGGTGCTTTGGCTCGCTGCAGCCTATCTTTGATTTAGCTTCTGAAGCTAGGACGCGTGCGGCGTGCACGTCCAATCGCATACCGATCTAAACGTGTGTGGGATCAGGGGGTCCATGGTACGTACATACACAAAACGTGTTGCCCCCCTTTGCTCCCCCCACTGACGCTTCGAAGGAGAATGCATCCCAGTGGGGAAAACGTCAAGCCATTGATCGCCATCAACGATGATGTCGGAAGAGCGGCTCATATCACGACACGGGTTGGGTCCATGATGCAGATAGATGCACGATGAGAATGGATAAAACGACGGTGCGATAAATGGACCGTTCGATTTGGACGTGCGGGAACAGTTGGGGACAGCGCCACCAAAAAAAAAACACGGGCAACATTGGCCGTGTGCGGGTACATCGCCTCGAACTGGTGGTCGTCATTATGGATCAGACCCGGATGCATGTACGTAGGTAGGCATGGGATTGGAATATGGAATTGAGAATAAGGATAAAACGACCTATGAAAGGGTAGGGAAAATGAAATGTGCCTAAACGGTTTGTACGAGTGGACATATTAGCGCGGGGACGTGATGGCGATGATCGATGGCTGAGCAAGTGGTCACGTCCGCCTTTAGATCAGGTCACGTCCGCCTTTACTCCACCACGCGTACGTTCGTATATTGTTATCGCTCGCTATTGTGAGTCCGAATCGTAGCGTGTTCGAGCCTAGACCCGCGTCATGTGCGTTCACATCTCAGCCCATGCGTGCACGCACATAGTGTCAATGGCGTAAGTACGATGGGCTTGGCGAGCGCTGGGCTTGGTGACAGATTGGTCATCCGAGGGTCTAGACTCTTTGCATGTTGGGTCAAAGGCAAACCTAAATACGTCCCGTCTTACGATGTTGTGTCTTTCATTCCCTCGCCATGAATCGGTCCGGAAAATAGAGCGATGTCATCGGCGTCGGCGACACTGTGACCGTGCAGAGGCGTAGCTTGTGAGAAGGACATAGACATCCGGCGGTAAAGCAGCATATTTAATACAAAGGCATCAAATTCTCATACACACGCCGATATGCGTCTAGACCGAAAGAAAACAAGACGTACTCGAAATCACGGGACGCGAGTCTAGCCCGACACGCGTCCGCTCGCAGATATCGCTCAGGATCGACTTTTGAGACTTGCACTCAGGGTCACGGCCATGGGGTGGCAGGGTGCCCTTCTACGCCCTATGACCAGATCGCCCGTAGAGCGCCAGCTGGCCTTCAAGTTCATTTTCCTTCATTCACAACTTGGTAAAGAATCGCGCAACCATTCGAGCTGTCAACATTCAGGCACCGACTGGCCGTGATAGTGAGAATTGTCCGATCATTCAATTCAATCAGCGCACGTTCATTCATCATTCGACGCGCGCTCGAGAAAAGCGACATGGATTCGAGCCTCGGGAGTCGCATGTCATGACGAACTTCTGAGTCGATGTGTGACATGCCAGTGAAGCCCTTGCAGGGGCAAGTCCAGGTCCCAGAACCTCCCCATGATCCGAATCCCGGATCGAATCCGCAATCAAGGGAGGGATCCGCCACGGGCCATGATGTGTAAATTATGTACGGGGTGCTGGCATTGTGTAGATTTCTTTTTCATGATGAGCTACAGCGTAGGCCCTGGGCGCAGAGCCACTGGCAAGGTTATACATAACCAGATTCAGGGGGTGGTATGTGCTCCGGCCTGTGCTCGCCACAACGATCACTGGCTGCATCACCGCAAGAAGCAGAATGGACAGACTGTGGTTTGAAGCCCCACTTCAGGCCGGTGTGGGATCGCCTCCTCGTGGCCGTCTGAGGGGTCTGATTACCGTCGCCAGGGTCCACGGGTTTTTCCCGAGCGCCATTATCAACTGAACGCCCAAGATTCCGAGCGGCAAGAAGTGACAAGCATATCTGGTTCGGCGTTGAGTGATTTCCATAAAAGCGCGGTGCGGCTGGCATGGCCCGTTGATGCGTTGATGCGTCGCTGGAATGATGGCGCCATGGCTCTACATAGTAGTAGATGAGCTTGATATGAAACGACCATGATCGTATCCTGGACGACTCGCTCATAATAACAGTGTCCCGCCGCAACATAGGGAGTGGATGGATCCAGTGATTTTCCCACGCGGGTCGCCCATGGACGTCGACACTGCACCGCTTTACGCAAAGGTCTTTGGCCGCGCGCCAGTGTATGATCCCATATTCAGTCGTCTCTCGCCCCGTGCGCTTGTTCGACTCGCACAGACGTGTCGTGCAGCCTACCTGGCCATCGCCGAGTTCAAAACCCGCGCGTTCAACATCAACCGCCATCTCTCCCGCTATTTCACCGACGCCATCGCGTTTCGCTCTCTCCAGGCTAGAACGAACACCCTCATCTCAGGTTCTGATGCGTTGCAGTTCCTCGACAGGACGTTTTACCCCGAGGCGGACCTCGACCTGTACACCCACCCGGGTCATTCGTTCGAGGTCGCCCAGTTTCTCGTAGAAGCCCAAGGGTATCACTACGCTCCCCGTGAAAGTCAAGAGGACGATTGGACAGTGGCCACCCTAACAGACCGAGATCTGACCGCACGGCGAGTGCGCACCCAAGGGGGCATGGCCAATGGGTATCCCACGACCCATATCAGAGCAGTTTGGACATTTGAAAAAACGCTCGCCGACGAAGCGCGGCTGAGGGTCCAGATCATCGAAGCGGGGTCGTCCCCCCTCGAAGCCATCCTCGGATTTCACTCCAGTACGTCGACTTACTCTACCGGGCTCTGTCGTCTGATACGCGCGTCTCAGCGGCTGTGATGAACTTTATCTCGTCCGACGCGGCGTACGCGCTGTACCCCAGCGCGACGTTCGAGAACAGGAGCTCACTCTGCATGCCGAGTGCTCAAACCGCCGAGAAAGCGATCCGAAAGTACGCCAAGCGTGGGTGGCGGATCTACTACGTACCCACGCCCAGCGACACGGCATTTTTCCTCGAACGCGCCCGATGGGTCTCGGATGCACACACGTGGCGATTGCCACTCGATCTGACTGGCGTCCAGGAACGTCCGCCGCTGAGTCCGACGTCGGCGCCTCTCCCGTGCGATCCTGTCCTTTGGAATGGGTGGACGTTGAAGCCTCGCAAGTTCCACGAAGCGTTCGACATCAGGCCTTACGAATGTCACTATTATCCGCTCAAGACGACGCTCTTTCGGTATAATTACGCGATTCCAGAGGAGCGGGTGCAGTTTTCGATTCGTGATTGGGCGCAGCGCCAAGGAACCTGGTGTCATGTACAAATTCCAAAAGACGACTGGGCGTGGTGCGTATTCACGTCGCTTGCTCGTCTGGCGTATTGGTTCATGTGTGTGGATAGGTATGATGCGGACATTCCGGGTTTCTTGCAGACATGAAATGAAAATGATGGTCGCGTCTGATTCAGCTAAAATCCAAGTATGTTTCCTTGTTGAAGTGTCCCTGTGGCGACTGACAGTCTCTTCTGTCCTAGAACATCGGTACATACGCGTGTATTGGCGATACTTGTTGAATGCAATGTGCAATGTGGGGGTTCTGCCAGTCAGTGCGAGTAGCAGCGCATGAGTTGTTTCTTGTCACCGCAGGGAAAGTCGGTCCCGATCTTGCCACCAAGTTCTGCCGTCGCTAAGCCTAATACAAGTGACAAACATGAGACTGTCGATGTCTGCATTCCTGTGCTTTCTAAGCGCATGCAATGGGATTGCGAGTAGAGTGGTTATTTATGAGCCTATCTGACATGTCAGCGACTGTCTGTTACCTGTGCTAATCCGAAACTCGCCGTCAGTACATAACCATGTTGATACACAGCAATGCAACTGACATGAATCCAGTAGTAGCACACGACCGCTTCATCGACAAGCCAACGTTCGGGTCGATTCAGGGACCCGGGCGTGACGTCAACTTAAGGTATAGACATTGACAACGTTTCGAGTTGACACTTGCCAACGCGTACATACAGGTTGCGTCGGATCCAGCCGGTTGCGACCCAACGTATGATCGTTGAACAGCGTCGTCATGGTGGTCGCCTAACTTTAATTGCAGGTCTCTATTCATGCCGCGGGTAGCTCAAGAATCGAATTACATATATGAGAGACAGGCGAACCATTCACTGACAGAAGGGCTCAATCGACAGGCATGGCAAGTTATGAAACGGCGCATAGAGATGAAACTCAGTACGCCGGAACGGTGGCAGTTGGCAAGTGCCAACCGCCCGCATTCTCTTGACCCTTGCTTCGCTTCGCTCACCTTCTGAGCTTTTATCATTCCAGTATCGTCACAATCACGTCAACTGTGCGGCGATTGCTGACATGTTCGACTGATCTTCTGTTGTCCTCTGTGGCCAAAGTACTGTTTATTACCGAACGTCGTTTCGATGCATGTGGTATCCGTGTTCTGGTTGATTGCACGAATAACGTTACGGAAGGGAATTGGTACTCAGGCTAAAGTCGTCGGTACTTGCTGACTCCGAGGCTTCAGTGCAACGTCGTTGGAACTATGCAAGTAGGAGCTCGATGGAGAACTTGATGGACATCGACGGCATTGGGCCGCTCTATGCAAGGGTTTTTGGCCGGGCGCCAGTGTACGTTCCGTCTTTCTCCCCGATCGCTCGTTCGACTTACTCTGACATGTCGTGCAGCTACCTGGCCATCGCCGGGTTTAAACAGCGGGCGTTCAACATTAACCATCATCTTTTCCGCTATTTCACTGACCCCTTCTCGTTTCGCTCCCAACAAGTCAGAACCAACACGCTGATATCTGGACCGAATGCCCCTCAGTTTCTTGACAGGACGTTTTACCCCAAGGCTGATCTTGATAAATATACCCGTCCCGCTCATTCAGCCGAGGTCGCTCAGTTTCTCGTAGAAACAGAGAAACCGAGGGATATCACTACCTCCCCCGCGAGGGTCAGCAGAACGATTAGAAGGTGGCCCCCATCACCTATCGAGAGCTTACCGCGCGGCACATCAACATTGACCATGCGTATCCCACGACCGATATCAGAGCGGTCTGGGCATTTGAAAAAGCGAACGACGATCAAGAACCTCTCAGAGTCTGGATCATCAACATCGAAGCCCGTTCGCGAGCCGGAGTGCCCTCGCAGTGCTACCCTCACGATTGTCCCCGCACGCGGTTCGAAAGTGCGTCAGCCATGGTTGGCGTGTCCATTACGCACCGACGACGACCAGGTGTTCTTCGTGGAACAAGTTTGATGGGCTACCGATCAGCATACCTGGCGAATGATTGCCGTTGGATCAAACGGGGCGGCCTCCTTTGAGTCAGGCGTCGGCGCCTCTCCATGTGACCCTCTCCTTTTCGACGAGTGGAAGTTCATATTGATTGTATATCAGGGAGCCGGATGATATCGTCGAGGAGATCCATTATTGTAGAATCCACTCAAGACGACATTCTTTCGATACCACTATGCAATCCCAGACGAGAAGCTACAGTCCTGAAATCAGAGACTAGACAGCGCACAAGGGACAACCAGCTCACGAGCAATTTAACGACGCGGGCTGGATCTGGTGCGACCTGTTTTCTGTCTCTACTTTTCTGATGTCCCATTCATTGGCTAGGTTTGATTCGGATTTTGCAGAAGAATCAAAGCATATTGTAGTTCATGCGGGTTGGTCCTTGGTAGCATTTGCGTCCTGAAACAACTAAGCATTATTCTGTGGCCAAGATTACTATTGGTGACCTCGTCTTGACGCGATATCTCCAAGATGTTGTCTTGTATCATCAATCGTTACATTCCGAGCCAAACTAGTACTTTTGTAATGCGGATGGTCTTTGTACATGTATCTGTTCTCGATCAAACCTACACAGAAAGATCTAAAATCTCGATCGCATGACCCTCTTCCATCTCAAGGCACAACCGAGCACGATAGGGATCATAGTCACAGAGGTCTATTTGTTGTTCGGGGTACTCTAGGATGTATGGATGTGCCCATCGTTGCCAGAGAGAGAGCGTATGTTATATCCCAGCACTGGGGTCTCACCAACATAGGAATCTGACTTGTAAATCGCCCGACCAATGCCATTCAACGACGGTGCCGGTGGATCAACAACTCATCGGAGTCAAGGGAGCATATAAGCTAGAGTGTGATGGTGCCTGCCTCCGAGGCATGATCAGGCGTTGTGGGTACAGCACTCGGGCGGAGTATACCGAGTTTTGCATACCTGCAGTCTTCTACATATGCCCAGACACCAGTCAGGATGTCTTGAGTAGTTGGCTCAACGATCGAATCGTGCAGCAGAGACATCCAGGCTATGTTGATACCAAACATGATGCCATGGTGGGAGGAGCTGAGAGAGATCGGCGTAGAGGTAGCAGGGGGATCAGCGTTGGCAGGGGGAATTGGGGGCGCCTGGAAGATTGTGCTTCATCCGGTGGCTTTCATGTTGTAGGCCCAATATACAGATACAGGCGTCCCACCCGTGTACATCCTGCTCCCGCGCCAGCCCGCGAGCTCGGGCATGGCCTGCGACAGCACCCACACCTCCTCGTCTGCACGTACCTCGGGCGTCTTTCGACGCATCGCCCGGCGCTCGAGCACGTCCGCCTTGTTCAGCGGCTCGTCCTGTGCGCGCGGGACGTCGAGCGCAACATACAGCCCGCTTGTCACGGTGTGGTAGTATGCCTCAAAGTCGGTCCCGTGCCGCAGGTCGGGATCGATGAGGAACAGGTTAGAATGGCTCAAGGTGGTGACAATTGCACGAAAAGACGCGTCGTCCGCGGTGGGGTTGTGCATGATCCTTTTTGGTATGGACGTGCGGCCGAGGGGGAGTGGAGAGGCTGGCGCTTCGCGTGTTTGAAGTCGGCGCCGACTCGGCAGAGGTCGCGCGGAGGATCTGATGCAACTTGTGAATGGTTGGAACGTCGGGTCCGAGGTGTGCTCCAAGGCCCATTTGGGCAACACACGCGTGTCGATACAGAGAGAGAGCGAGAGGGGTTCTAAAAAGGTGCATGCACGGGTGATGGTCATCTTGACGCCTTGTAGTTCAACACCTGACGAGGAACGCGGCTCAGCGGGAACAGAGAGTATGCGCTAGCACAGGCACAAATACAAAGCCATCGACGTCGTCCTCAATCTCTCCCGTGTAATTCGCGACGGAAGCGCTGTCGACGAGGCTTTCTTGTAGCGAGTTCTTGGTTTCAGGGTGCACCGTCTTGGATCGCACCAAGGGTTCGTTCGGAGGATCGTATACAGGTTGGAATGCTGTAAACTGTGAGTACGGCTGGTATCTCGACAGTCGTCCCATTCATGAACGAAACGCAAACGAAGCATTTGTACATCGTCTTGACATTGATTAACTGGACACAAAGTAGGTGAGTGTGAGCTTACGCTAGCTTGAAACAGACGTACCTCTCCGTCCCTGAACCCAATGGTTGAGCGAGGGTAATCGCCGGCGAGTGGCGAGCACAGCAAGAAAGTTGGTCGACGGGGCGATGATCGCAAACTCCTGAACCATATGATCGATGACCTGCGTCGATTAAGATGGAGAAACTCTTAAACGTTTAAATCACTTGACGCAGTTCACTTGAGGACAACAGGACCAAATAAAGTCTCACCACTTCTCAATCCGAGTCGGTCTTACCACTTCCGAGTCATGTCTGCGGCGCTCAGCCTCCATGCGGACCACACGCCTTTCCTCCAAACCAGTGAAACCACCGTGTCGCAGAAAGTTTGGGCCGCTGGGACGGGTTTAAGAGGTAGCATATCACTTTGTCCATCTGCACTGGCAGACCCTTGAAAAACGTACCTATCAGTCTCTAGGTTGCTCTCGCAGGCAAAAGTGTCATCCAACCGGTTCGAAGAAACAAGGGAAACAAGTTATATTGACGAGGCGATTGACCTAGACCGCCAAGCTCTGGCACTTTGCCCACCGAGCCACAACAAGCGATCAGTCGTATTGAATTCCCTTGGAAGCCATCTTTTCTCTGAGTACAACCAGCTCAGCGAGATACAGGATCTTCAGGAGGCCATCATCATTGATCGGAAAGCACTCGAGCTTCGCCCGACAGGACACCCAGCTCGCTCCACATCTTTGTCCAACCTTGCCCTTCATCTCTCGACTCGGTACAACCAGCTCGGTGGCATGCAGGATCTCGAGGAGGCCATTGTCCTCGAGCAAGAGGCACTTAAACTTTGCCCGACAGAACACCCAGCTCGCTCTACATATTTGAACAACCTTGCCCTTCATCTCTCAACTCGGTACGACCAGCTCGGTGGCATGCAGGATCTCGAGGAGGCCATTGTCCTCGACCGAGAGGCACTTGAGCTTCGTCCGATGGGACACATAGCTCGCTCCACATCTTTGTCGAACCTTGCCCTTCATCTCTCGGTTCGGTACAAGCAACTCGGTGGCATGGAGGGTCTCGAGGCGGCCATTGTCCTCGAGCGAGAGGCACTTGAGCTTCGCCCGACGGGACACCCAGCTCGTTCCACATCGTTGTCCAACCTTGCCCTTCATTTCTCAACTCGGTACAGTCAGCTCGGTGACATGGAGGATCTCGAGGCGGCAATTGTCCTTGAGCGAGAGGCACTTGAGCTTCGCCCGACAGGACACCCAGCTCATTCCGCATCCTTGTCCAACCTTGCCCTTCATCTCTCGACTCGGTGCAGCCAGCTCGGTGGGATGGAGGATCTTGAGGAGGCCATCGTCCTCGAGCGAGAGGCACTTGAGCTTCGCCCGACAGGACACCCAGCTCGCTCCACATCTTTGAACAACCTTGCCATTCATTTCTTGATTCGGTACCTCCAGCTCGGTGGGATGGAGGATCTCGAGGAGGCCATTGTCCTCGAGCGAGAAGCACTTGAGCTTCGCCCGACAGGACACCCAGCTCGCTCCACATCTTTGTCCAGCCTTGCCCTTCATCTCTTGACTCGGTACAGGCAGCTTGGTGGGATGGAGGATCTCGAGGAGGCCATTGTCCTCGAGCGAGAGGCACTTGAGCTTCGCCCGACAGGACACCCGGATCGCTCTACGTCTTTGTTCAGCCTTACCCTTCATCTCTCGATCCGGTACCTCCTGCTTGGTGGGATGGAGGATCTTGAAGAGACCACCGTTCTCGCCCGAGAGTCAGTTGAGCTTTGCCCGACAGGACACCCATCTCGCTCCAGATATTTGAACAACCTTGCCGATCATCTCTCGATTCGATACAGGCAGCTCGGTGGGATGGAGGATCTCGAGGAGGCCATCGTCCTCGACCGAGAGGCACTTAAGCTTCTCCCGACAGGACACCCAACTCGCTCCACATCTTTGTCCAGCCTTGCCGGTCATCTCTTGATTCGGTACAATCAGCTCGGTGACATGGAGGATCTCGAGGACACCATTGTCCTCGAGCGAGAGGCACTTGAGCTTCGCCCGATAGGACACCCAGCTCGCTCCATATCTTTGTCCAAACTTGCTTGTTATCTCTCGACTCGGACCCTCCAGCTCGGTGACATGGAGGATCTCGAGGAGGCCATTGTCCTTGACCGAGAGGCACTCGAGCTTTGCCCGACAGGACACCCAACTCGTTCCACATCTTTGAACAACCTTGCCGTTCATCTCTCGACTCGGTATAAGCAGCTCGGTGGCATAGAGGATCTCGAGGAGGCCATTGTCCTCGAGCGAGAGGTACTTGAGCTTTGCGCAACAGGATGCCCAGATCACTCCACATCTTTGAACAACCTTGCCGTTCATCTCTCGATTCGGTACAACCAGCTCGGTGGGATGGAGGATCTCGAGGAGGCCATTGTCCTCGAGCGAGAGGCACTTCAGCTTTGCCCGACAGGATACCCAGCTCGCTCCACATCTTTAAACAACCTTGCCATTCATCTCTCCACTCGGTACGACCAGCTCGGTGGCATAGAGGATCTCAAGGAGGCTATTGTCCTCGACCAAGAGGCACTCGAGCTTTGCCCGACTGGACACCCAACTCGTTCCACATCTTTGAACAATCTTGCTGTTCATCTCTCGACTCGGTATGACCAGCTCGGTGGCATAGAGGATCTCGAGGAGGCCATCGTCCTCGACCGAGAGGCACTCGGGCTTCTCCCGACTGGACATCCAACTCGCTCCACATCTTTGAACAACCTTGCCGATCATCTCTCGATTCGGTACAAGCAGCTTGGTGGGATGGAGGATCTCCAGGAGGCCATTGTCCTCGCCCGAGAAGCGCTGGGGCTTCTGCCGCAAGGACATCCCCAACGGTCGCAATGCTTGGGCAACCTCGCACGTCATCTTCGTACACGTTTCACCAGATCAAAGGATATAAAGGATCACGAAGAGTTGTTCAACCTCTACGCTCAATTGTCCCATCTGTCCCAACTCGTGTCTTCTGCAGATGTTGTCACCGCTAAGGATTGGATTGATGTGGCTGAAGAATTCCACCATCCCACGCTGCTTCTCGCGTATGAAACTGCCCTCCGATTCCTCGTTCAACATCTAGCCACTCTGCCGTCTTTACCTAAACATCATATCCTCATGAAGGAGCGAGCATCGTCGATCGCGGTAGATGCTTTTTCTGCATGTCTTCGTAACGACGCTCCTGACCGTGCAGTCGAGCTCCTCGAACAAGGACGCAATGTCTTTTGGAATCAACTTACTCGCCTCCACTCTCCGCTCCATGCTGTCATGGAATCTGGCCCCGAAGGAAAAGCATTGGCGGACGGGTTCACGCGGTTGTCTCAGCATATCCGCAATGCACTCCGTTCGTCCGGTGAGACTGATCAACATGAACGCCTGTGGCGACTCAACCTGAAATTGCAGCAAGCTGTGACCAATATACGCGCGCTACCCGGTCTCTCTCGCTTCCTCCTTCCCACCCTCTTCTCGGATCTCCGACCCGCAGCCCATGAAGGACCAGTCATTATCCTCAATGCGAGCAACTATTCTTGCGATGCACTCATTGTTTTCTTCGATCGAGATCCTGTTCATGTTCCGTTACAGATCAAGAAAGGAGGCGTTGCGGATTTGTCAACAGAGATCCATTCCTTGACTAAACACTTGAAAAGGGAGGACATGTCGAGGGAGCTCGCGCTGTTCTTACGCAAAGTCTGGGATCAAATTGTCGGACCCATCGTCGATATCCTTCAGATGGCCCTTCCACTTGGGTCACGCATCTGGTGGTGTCCCACTGCTACATTCTCTTTGCTACCCCTGCATGCTGCTGGTCCATTTCGGAAGAGTCAACGGAATCTCTCTGAGATATACATCTCGTCCTATACTTCTACCCTCACCTCCCTCATTCGCGCCAGAGAGCGCCTTTTTCCCGCCTCCGCATCACATGAGAAACATTTCCTTGCGATCGGCCAAGCCACAGCTACAGGCTCGAGTGAACTCCATTCTGTAGGTCCGGAACTGGATGATATTGGCCGGCTCGTAGACACCCAAGTCACATTCAGGCGCCTCGAAGGAGAGGAGTCTTGCATTGCCAAGGTCACCGACGAACTAGGGAAAAGCGATTGGGCCCACTTCGCATGTCATGGTATCCCAGACACGAAACATCCATTTGAATCGGCGTTCGCTCTGCATGACGGACATTTCACGATTCAACGGATCATTGGATGCGAATTGCGGGCTCCGGAATTTGCATATCTGTCTGCATGTCATACCACTCTCGGCGATGAAGAGAGTCCGGATGAGGCAATCCACCTCGCAGCGGCGATGCAGTTTATCGGGTTCAAGTCTGTGATTGGGACGATGTGGGCGGTGGATGACGGTGAGACGAAGAAGATCACGTCGACATTTTACAAGCATATGGTGGACGAGTCTGGATGTTTGGATCATACCCGCGCGGCGACTGCACTGAACAGGACAATGAGAACCGTGAAAGTGCCGTTTGATCAACGGATTCTCTATATACATATTGGTGTCTAGTTTTACTGCATTCTTGTTCTGACCCTGCTTTCTTCGCTCTGTAACAGCTATACTTCTATTATATTTGCGCTATTTCCACCTCCGAGTCGTGGCACCTGCAGAGTACTGTTAGTCTCGTATCTCGAGACGAACGAAATTTCTTGGTCGATCATAGGCTACATCAGGTAACTAACACATTACTTATCATCACTTATCATCACTTATTGCTGCTTATCTGATACTTATTCATACTTATCATAAGTAGCAAATCAGTAGGTTCCAACTCTGAAATCGTACTTATCCACCACTTATTTGCCACTTATTCATTACTTGCATGCAATGCTGCAACGAACCAAATTATCAATTTCAAATAAATACATAAATAATTAATGTTATCGTTGTGTCGTCATTGTCGTCGTCGTCGTCATGGGTGGGGCAGGTGGTCACCCTACGCCAGGTGCTCGGGGCTGGTGGCACGTCCTCGCGTTGTCGTTGTCGTTGTCGTCGTCATGTGGGGCTGCCCTCGCGTCACCACCGTCGTCGTCGTTGTGTGGGGTTGGTGGCACACT
Organism: Tylopilus plumbeoviolaceoides; assembly: GCA_003316375.1. NCBI lineage: Eukaryota > Fungi > Basidiomycota > Agaricomycetes > Boletales > Boletaceae > Tylopilus > Tylopilus plumbeoviolaceoides. Next base: position 22,478 of record QFES01000875.1, read on the forward strand.
CTTGCCCACTGGCATGCCCTCGCACCGCCATCGTTATAATCGTCGTCGTGTGGGCTAGTGGCATGCCCTATGTGCCGTTGTCGTTGTCGTCGTGCGGGGTGGGGTACTCACCCTACATGCCATCCTCGTCCTCATCGCGAGGTGCTATGGACTGGCGGCATGCCCTCGCATCATTGTCGTTGTCGTTGTGTTGGGCGGGTACTTGCCCTATGCGCCATCGTCGTCCTCGTTGCGAGGTGCTATGGGCTGGTGGTGTGCCCCCACGTCGTCGTCGTCGTCGTCGTCGTGTTGGGTGGGTACTTGCCCTACGCGCCGTCCTCGTCCTCGTCGCGAGGTGCTATGGGCTGGTCACGCCGTCACGCCGTCGTCATCGTCATGTGGGGCAGGTGGCCCACACTACGTGCTGTCCAAGTCCTCGTCGTCCTCATTGCAAGGTGCTCGGGGCTGATGGCAGGCCCTCGCACCCGGGCCGTCGTTGTCGTTGTCGTATGCGGTGGATGGCTTGCCCTACGTGCCGTTGTCGTCCTCATCGCAAGGGCGCATGGCACGCTGGAGGGCAGTGGTGGTGGTTCCGTACGACGTGTCACACGCCCCATTGTTGTCGTCCTCATTGGGTGGTGAACTTGAAGGGAGAGGATGGTGGTGGTAGTGTTGTCATGTCGTCGTCTAGGTGGCAATGACGTGTGGCATGTGGCACTGCCCCCAGTTGTTGTTGTGTCGCCGACATCGCATCGTGTGGTGAAGGGACAGATGTGTGCGGCAGAAAATTTTAAATGCAGTTTTCAACCAATGTCACGTGACGTTCACATGCGAGAAAATCACCAAGTCTGAGAACATTAGGAAAACATAAACCTACATTTCACTACGAAATAACCAACAGGGCTAAATATGTAGTCATATATTCTATGGGCCCACCTACTATTAAGGCCTTTTGGTGAAATGGTTCGTGTGTCCTTGTTCCGTTTTTGGTAATCGCGAGTTCGATTCCCGGCCAGGTACAATGTATTTACTGCTTACAGTACTACTTGTACACTACTTACGGTTACTTGTTGCTCGCTTGACAGCATTGTCACCGATAAGTACAGGACAAGTATGTAAGTATGAATAATTAATGATACTTACGAATAAGTTAGAATAAGTTAGGATAAGTGCCATAAGTAATGTGTAGGTTTGCTGATGTACCTTTGTCCGGACAGCGTTAGAAGTTTGAAGGTTGTTCTACGAAGGTAGTATGTCGAGTCCATCAGCAAAATGTCAACCAACTTTGAAATTTGAGGCCCAATGCCAACTTCGCTGTGGTTGCAATTCGATAAGGGTGTGATTAGACAGTGTCTATCGATAGATGTAACTAACCCCAAAGAGGACGATCTACAGCAGACGACGATTTCCTGGTCCAATTCAGACGTCGTTTGCCTTCAGAATACAGTTCAACCCTCATCTTAACTTGTGACCTCGCATTAAGTACTAGGCATTGAACATCCTTGCGCGACTTGAACAATCTGTAAATATATCATCGCATCTGGTATTTCTATACCTCATCCTAACCTACAGAGAAAGATCCAAGATCTCGATCACATTATCCTCTTGGATCTCAAATTTGAGACACAGCCGAGCACGATAGGGATCACAACCTAAGAGTTCCGCCGCATCTTGTCGGGATAACTCTATGATGTATGGGTGTTTAAAACCCTCTATCGTGACCTGGTACCCATGCCCAGCGAGCGGGCATATGCTATATTCCAGCACAAAGATCTCACTAGGATAGGAATCTGGCTTGTAAATCACCCAACCAATGCCATTAAATGGTGGGTGTAGGCCACTCAACCGCACTACGGGGCCGAAGGAGCCCATAAGCTGGAGTGTGATGGTGCCCAACTCCGAGGCGTGATTAAGCGTTATGGATGCGGCACTCACGGAGCATACCGAATTTTGAATGCGCACAGGTGTCTCCGTGCAGAAATACCCGGACACCGATTAGGACGTCTTGAGTGATTGACTCAACGATTGAATCATGCAGCAGAGTCACTTCACTTACGTTAAGACCGGGGACGATGCCGTGGTGGGAGGGACTGAAAGAGATCGGGGTAGAGATGGAATGGCGATCGGCATTGGCAGGGGGTAGTAGGAACGCCTGGAGGAACGTGCTCCATCCGTTTTCTTTCCTGTCGAATGCCCATGCGAGTAGTAGGTGCGTCGACGTGGACACACCGATGGGTGGGATGACACGGTTGGCGTCCTTGATCTGTCCCGTGATCTACATGGTTTATATCACAAGTTCAGTTGGCGGATATGAACGGTCATATATGGAGAGCACCTACCTCGGATAGGTGCTGCGTCGCATGCGAGAATGAAGGAATCACAAACTCCGTACGCGTGTGGACGTCCCAAGCGATAAGCCAGAAATCAGACTCGGAAAGGTGAGGCGTCAGGGCTGTGATGATCACACGAGGACCAATATTGACGTCGTCGACCATGTACACAGGGATTTCGCATCGGTGAACAAGTTCCAGAGTTACTTGAGGCTGCTTCCCCATTGGCACGTTAAACGCACAGATCAAACTAGTCACGATATCAGTGTTGGCTCTGATCCAAGATAGAAGCTTACAGGCGTCCTGGAATTTCCAATGCGACTGCATATGCAAGTGGCAGACCCTCCGGCGTGACAGCATAAATGTAGCAAAACGACAGCAAACCTGCATCCATTGTTCGCCAAATAATACTGGTATTCGAGTTAATATCGTGCGCGCCGTAGTTCAAGTCATAGCAACGAGTTTCCTCTCTAAAAGCGACGACCAGGAACCGCCAAAATACGAGATCGACAGACAGTTCCCGTCCTTAAAAACGAATCTGCCTCGGCTTCGATGTCACCGCTGAAGCAACGATGCCACCAGACCAGAGATTCCGATCGGCATGAAAACTAGAGACCAGCGCATGTTCGACTTCATCTGCAGATTGGAAAGGGAAAGGGCCCGGAGGGCGGATAAACTTAAGCAATGCTCTACACATCTCTAGAACGGCTGATTTCATCCCAAAACCGAGAGACCTGCACAAATAGGTCTATGGCGGGTAGAAGAATGAACAAAAGGTCCGACTTACTCTGTGTGGTCACAAGATATCTAGGATATCGAGGTAGTTGACTATGCGATGCAAGACTTTTACTGGGAGCTCGCTGAGAGTGATTGATGAGGAGCCCGACATGATGTCGCTCATCCGTGGTGGTTCAGTATGGGAGCGGTACGCTGAAATCGTCTGGTGGGACATCTTGGAAGTGGGAAGGATACCTTGGATGACGCAAACACGTCACGGTGTTCGACACTACTCAAGTACTCATGGTTTCAGTGGATGTAGCACTTGTGGTGACGATCTGTCGGGGTTTGAATCCGACTACTACGTTCTTGCCAACATTCAATTGACAAGCCTGGCTCAATAGATCGATTGAAATTCGAGCTTTCTCGCCAGCGAGCAAAAAAAAAAATTCACGGAGTATTGTGAGTGCCAGCTCTCGTAGGTCAAGCTTGTAGGTTAACACACTCAAATGGTCTGCGTGTAACGAAGAAAAACTTGTCAGTGTCTCAAATAATCTTCAACACTCTATCAAGCACAAGGAGTCAAAGTGCCAGTGGTAAATGTTATAGTCTTCGGATGAGCGTCGCTTAGCGGCATGGCACTTCTTCTCCCATGCCACCACCTCGCGCTCGTCCTCGTGGTCGTCCTCGTCCTTTGCTGCACCCTCTGCACCACACCCAACTGACGCTTCCCGCATCAGATCCTCGCAGGTCACTCCTATGGGCCCCGAACGCGCAAACAGCACCGCCGCACCATCCCCTGCAGGTGTCAAGCGAAGTCCAAAGATGTTTCATTCGTACGTACCCGGTACCACAGTATCTGTTCCATTTCAGGCTGTACAGAATCTCACGACCGGGGCGAAGACGATGCGTAATATGTCTCGAGTGATCACGGCGGCCGTGAATCCGAGTCGTAAGACATGACGCATCATGCCGGCGATACACACTTGTCTAAAATTGAGTTTATTCACAAAGAGCGGGCTGCAGAAAACGACGTGATAAGCGCTCACGACCAACGTCACCTCTGGCACTCTACGAGCCCAGACCCTTTTGATCCGACTCTGGAGCAGTGAATCACGTTATAATCAGGGACACAGGTTCGCCGCACTTTGCCTCAGCGCTAAGTGTTGATTAGTCTAAGTAGACTGATCCGAGTCCGCCCCGAGTCGGACACAGCCTTGACGGACGAGTTTGCTCGGGCCCTGGGGTTGTCCCAATTCCTCTCTAATCACATGCAGCTCATTAGGTGCGAAAGATCTAAACGTTGCACGCATTGCATCTTGGCGACAGGTTACATGTCCAACGATCCCTCATTCGACAGACGTCCAGATCCGTCGACGTGTGTCTATTCGAAACGCCTCGTCATAGTGGACAGGTCCCCTGAGGTAGCATGCACGTAAAAAGAGCATGCGCGCCGCCACCGAAACTTCTCTCTCCTCTCTCTAAAGCCTCTTTTCAGGCACATCTTTGTTGACATGTGACGTCACCGACGTCTACACGCGGTCTCGACGTGGCAACCGACGGAGCCATTCTCAATCCGACGCAAGCACAAATGAGAGAACTGAATGTGATAAAAGTACACCATTTTTTGATTTTCGCGAGGTACAACAACATTGCTATGGAAAGAGAGCCTACAGGCGCTGGTGGTTTCTAGCTAGCTTGAAACAGACGTACCTCTCCGTCCCTGAAGCCAATGGTTGAGAGAGGGTAATCGCCGGCGAGCGGCGAGCGCAGCGAAAGTTGGTCGACGGGGCGATGATCGCAGTGGGATTATGACTCGGAAGTAGTAAGACCGATTGAGTAATTTGTTGGATGAAATTTGAAACCCAGACAGCCAAGCTCTGGCACTTTGCCCACGGGCCACAACAAGCGACCAGTTGCTTAGAACCTATCTTTTCTCTCGATACGACATGCTCGGTGGGATGGAGGATCTCCCAGCTCGCTCTCTATCATTGTCCAACCTTGCCAGTCATCTCTCGGCTCGGTACGACGAGCTCGGTGGGATGGAGGATCTCGAGCAGGCCATTGTCCTCGAGCGAGAGGCGCTTGAGCTTCGCCCGATAGGACACCCAACTCGCTCCACATCTTTGTCCAACCTTGCCAGTCATCTCTCAGCTCGGTACGACCAGCTGGGTCGGATGGAGGATCTCGAGGAGGCCATTGTCCTCGAGCGAGAGGCACTTGAGCTTCGCCCGATAGGACACCCAACTCGCTCCACATCTTTGTCCAACCTTGCAAGCCATCTCTCGGCTCGGTACGACCAGCTGGGTCGGATGGAGGATCTCGAGGAGGCCATTGTCCTCGAGCGAGAGGCACTTGAGCTTCGCCCGGCGGGACACCCAGCTCGCTCTCCATCTTTGTCCAACCTTGCCAGTCATCTCTCGGCTCGGTACGACCAGCTGGGTCGGATGGAGGATCTCGAGGAGGCCATTGTCCTCGAGCGAGAGGCGCTTGAGCTTCGCCCGACAGGACACCCATCTTCACTTCAGGCGGTACCTATTTCGAACTCCGACGGTCTCGCAGACCCATTTCCGCCGTTGTAGGTCTCTTAGACTGCTGGCCTTGCGTGCCCGAAATAAAACGGGCCTCGTTCAGGCCACATTTTGACCGGGCCCAATCCCCCGAATCCGTCTGGGCTCCCTTCCGACCTCGTCAATGCCTCGTTTAAAATCCACCGAATCCATCCGGGCCCCATTCCGCCCTCGTCAGTGCCACCCTTTCGATCCCCTGAAGACCTCGTCATCCCCTAACCCTCAGCTTCAGCTTCAGCCCCAGCCTCCCGACTGCAACGACGACGACACATCCTCACCCTTACCATCAGCCTTGTCGTGACCATGATGCGACGAGTCTGTGCCCGCACCCTCACCCACCCTTGTCCTCGACAACATGACAACAATTCCAACAAGGGTGATAGCCATGACACGCGCTCGCCCTCCCTCTTCTGGCGTGACGATAATGGCAAGACGACAACGATTCGTCCTCACTCGCCCACCTTCCTCCTCTTCCGCTGACGCGACAAGACGTACGCTCTGAGTCGCCACGACACGCACGCACGACATGACGATGATAGTGCATCGCCATCACCCACCCTTCTTCCTCTCCTTCAATGCGATGATGACAACAACTCCGGCAGCCTCGACTTCACGTCTTGCGCCTCTGGGTTGCTTGGGCACCATTTCTGTTCCATGTACAATGTATCGCACGCATCCAACTCGTCCGATACGTCGTCAACACTTCTGGATGGATTGGTGACTGGATCAGCTGGTACTGATTCTTCTAGATCGCGTTTTCAGTCGTCCTCAACGATGTGGTGGGTTCGGATGGTCGGTAGGTCGCTGAGAATATTTGTGATGCGGCATGAATGGCTCAGGCATGTGTACCGTCATGCACTTTCGTTGTTCGTGCTGACACGCCTTCTCTGCCGCTAGTGCATCCGTTTTGACTCGTTTCGAGTCGCGGCGCGCTGCGCTTGCTGCGCCATCCTTCCGACCGCCGTTTCCATCATATACAACACCATCACAATCGTTTTCGTGCTTGCAACTGCGCTCGACAGCTCCCATCCCATCCTGGTCATCTTCTGGGTCTCCTGACCCTATATCTCAACATAGCATGTCTGTTTCGATGACACGCTTGTTTTCCTTGTTACCGGAACCTTCCCCATCGTATTCACCGCAGTCTACAACATTCGCGCTGCCCGAATCACCCTCGACATGCCTCGACTCCCCCTGCTCGCCCAATGACCTCCTGGGGCTCTATCGGGCCACGATGAGTCCATCTCGTCAATGCGCTTGGTCTCCTGGACCCTCCATGACGCTCTGGAGTTTGCATGGCGCTGCCACTTCGTTGCGCGGCTTGTCTGGAGCTTTTAGACTTCTCCGAGGTAGGTTATCTTACCTTGCTTCAAGCGTTCTCGCTGACGTTCTAACGCATCTTTCAGCTTCTTTGGCATCTAGCGTCCTCGCCATGGCCGGATCGTCCCATCGTGTCCGCTTCGTCTCCCGGGTCGCCTCGGGTCGCCTCGAACTTTCCTCCTATTCACATGAGAAACATTTCCTTGCGATCGGCCAAGCCACAGCTACAGGAGAGAGTGGACTCCATCCTGTAGGCGCGGAACTGAATGATAATGGTCGGCTCGTCGACACCCAAGTCACATTCACGCGCCTCGAAGGAGTTGAGTCTTGCATTGCCAAGGTCACCGACGAACTAGGGAAAAGTAATTGTGCCCACTTCGCATGCCATGGTATCCCAGACACGAAACATCCATTTGAATCGGCGTTCGTTCTGCGTGACGGACATTTCACGATTCAACAGATCATCGGATGCGAATTGCCGGCTCCGGAATTTGCGTATCTGTCTTCATGTCATACCACTCTCGGCGATGAAGAGAGTCCGGACGAGGCGATCCATCTCGCAGCGGCGATGCAGTTTATCGGGTTCAAGTCGGTGATTGGAACGAACTGGGCGGTGGACGATGGTGAGACAAAGAAGATCACGTCGACGTTTTACAAGCATATGATGGACGAGTATGGATGTTTGGATCATACCCGCGCAGCGACTGCATTGAACACGACAATGAGAACCGTGAAAGTACCATTCGATCAACGGATTCTCTATATACATATTGGTGTCTAGTTTTACTGCATTCTTGTTCTGACCTTGCTTTCTTCGATCTGTAACAGTTATACTTCTATATTATTTCCACCTCGTGGCACCTGCAGTATTGTTAGTCTCGTATCTCGAAACGAACGAAATTTCTTGGTCGATCATGGGCTATCTTTATCCGGACAGCGTCAGAAGTTTGAAGGTTATTCTACAAAGGTAGTACATCGAGTCCAGCAAAATGTCAACCAACTTTGAAATTTGAGGCCCAATGCCAACTTCGCTGTGGTTAGTTCGATGATAATTGTTCGATGATAATTGTAACACGCTGATCCCCGCTTCTGGGATTACTCAATCGGTCTTAGCAATTCAAACTTTCATGCATCATGTTCAAGTTTGGTGAAAGCTCAGCGCTCAGCCTCCATGCGGATCACATGCCTTTCCTTCAAACCACTGTGTTGCAGCAAGTTTAGGTCGCTAGGATGGGTTTAAGAGGTAACGTATCACTTTGTCCATATGCACCGGGCCACTCGCAAACCCTTGAAAAATGTACCTTCCAGCCTCTCGGTTGCTCTCGCAGGCAGAAGTGTCCAACTGGTTTGAAGAAACAAGGACGACAAGCTGCATTGATGAGGTGATTGACCTAGACTGCCAAGCTCTGGCACTTTGCCCACCAGGCCACAACAAGCGATCGGTTCCATTGAATTCTCTTGGAACCCGTCTTTTCTCTCGATACGACTCAGATCATCTCGGTGGGATGGAGGATCTCGAGGTCATTGTCCTCGACCGAGAGGAACTCGAGCTTCTCCCTACAAGACACTCAGCTCGCTTCACATCTTTGACCAACCAGCTCAGTGGGATGGAGGATCTCAAGGAGGCCATTGTCCTCGAGCGAGAGGCACTCGAGCCTCTCCCGACAGGACACCCAGAACGCTCTATATCTTTGTCCAACCTTGCCATTCATCTTTCAACTCGGTACAATCAGCTCGGTAGCATGGAGGATCTCGAGGAGGCCATTGTCCTCGAACGAGAGGCACTCGAGCTTCTCCCGACAGGACACCCAGCTTGCTCCACATCTTTGAACAACCTTGCCAGTCATCTCTCGACTCGGTACAAGCAGCTCGGTGGGATGGAGGATCTAGAAGAGGCCATTGTCCTCGATCGAGAGGTAATTAAGCTTCGCCCAACAGGACACCCAGCTCGCTCCACATCTTTGAACAGCCTTGCCCTTCATCTCTGGACTCGGTACAACCAGCTCGGTGAGATGGAAGATCTCAAGGAGGCTGTTGTCCTCGAGCGAGAGGCACTCAAGCTTCGCCCGACAGGACACCCAGCTCGCTCCGCATCTTTGTCCAACCTTGCCCTTTATCTCTCAACTCGGTACAATCAGCTCGGTGGGATGGAGGATCTTGAGGAGGCTGTTGTCCTCGAGCGAGAGGCACTTGAGCTTCTCCCGACAGGACACCCGGCTCGCTCCACATCTTTGAACAGCCTTGCCTTTCATCTCTGGACTCGGTACAACCAGCTCGGTGAGATAGAGGATCTCGAGGAGGCCATTGTCCTCGAGCGAGAGGCACTCGAGCTTCGCCAGAGAGGTCACCCAGATCGCTCCACATCTTTGTCCAACCTTGCCGTTCATTTCTCGACTCGGTACAACCAGCTCGGTGATATGGAGGATCTTGAGGAGGCCATTGTCCTTGACCGAGAGGCACTTGAGCTTCTGCTGACAGGACACCCGGCTCGCTCTACATCTTTGAACAACCTTGCTGTTCATCTCTGGACTCGGTACGACCAGCTTGGTGGCATGGAGAATCTCGAGGAGGCCGTTGTCCTTGAGCGAGAGGCACTCAAACTTCGCCCGACAGGACACCCAGCTCGCTCCACATCTTTGTCCAATCTGGCTTTTCATCTCTCGACTCGGTACAACCACCTTGGTGAGATGGTGGATCTCGAGGAGGCCATTGCCCTCGAGCGAGAGGCATTGGAGCTTCGCCCAACAGGACATCCAGCTCGCTCCATATCTTTGTCCAACCTTGCTGGTCATCTCTCGATTCGGTACAACCAGCTTGGTGAGATGGAGGATCTCGAGGAGGCCATTGTCCTTGAGCGAGAGGCACTTGAACCTCTCCCGACAGGTCACCCGGCTCGCTCCACATCTTTGTCCAACCTTGCTGTTCATCTCTCGACTCGGTATGACCAGCTCGGTGGGATGGAGGATCTCAAGGAGGCCATTGTCC
>QFES01000879.1:0-18350 GCA_003316375.1 Tylopilus plumbeoviolaceoides
GTTTGTCCCCACCAAAGCTAAGTGGAATTCCCATGTGTGTTTGTGGTGCGCTTCGCGCACCACGTCAAGGTTAGGTATTGGAACACTTTTTGGAGTCACTGTAGGACTTACTGCTGTCATCCCAATCACTGGCACCACTAGAGGCAGTGCTAGAAACTGAGTTGCAATGAATAAGATCCAACTCACTAGGTTCATTCTTGATGGGATGGGAACCAACAACAGGTGCAGACTTTAAGGTCTTTCCATTTGCAGGAGCAGTGGCTTTCCACATTTTGCCACCTGCTTGGAGTTCATCAAAGTGGAGGGGACAGGGATGAAGATGGGTGTGCTCATAGAGACCATACTTGTTGCATACAAATTTACTGGGATTGAGTGCAGATCAACACCAGGAAGGAGGTTCAATAGTGTGGCAGTTGAAGCAGCAGCGACGAAGGTACTGGGTCTTCTTATTGGTGGTGTCATCCATCAGTTGCACAGGCATGAAGGCACTGGCAAGAGAGGGCAGAAACAAGGGATGGTGGTGGGTCTGGAGAGAGGTGAAGCTAAGCTGGGAGGGAACAATGAGAGGGGTGTCTTCAAGCTTGATCACCTCTTGGTCTTGGTGGTCAGAGAGATGATCTGGGTAGACAGGAAAGTGGTCATAGTACTGGGGCTGTGGGAGGTCATGGCAAACATAGGGGAAAGTGGCACAGTGGGGCACTGCCTGGTTGTGCCAGTTGTGCTGCTGCTGGTTATGCCATTCAGTGTAGTGGGTGGTGTCATCAATGTACATGTCATTTGGGTTGTGTTCATAGAGTGTAAGAGACATACCAGGGTTGAATTTGATGCCTGTTCCTCATAGGTTAAGCAACCACACAACTTCGTTGGGTAAAGCAAACTGTGTTCTTCTTGACCAGTTCTTGTCTTGCACAATCAAGTTTACTGTGTAGGATTTCCCCTAATCAAGATTAGTTGCATCAGTATGTCTGCAATCTTTTGGTACACACACCATGCACTTGTCATACAGGAACCATTCAAGTTGTCACTTGGAGTAGACAGAGGATGAGGTGCTTGGACTTCTCAGTAACTCTTTTTTTGATGTCCCATTTCAACTGACACAAGAAGTATGGTCAGAGCACCATGTAGTTTAGATACCCATTGCAGGATTTCATCATCAAGCATGGTGCCCATTTCAATTGCTTTTTCTAGCAAATCTAGATGACAATTGCAGTGCAACATGTCAGACAGAAGCACAAAAGACATGAGAGAGAACCACTCCCCAAGTTCCTTCAAATTAGCAACATTGGTGCAAAACAAATCACAAGCCAAACATGCAAGCAACACAGTCATCTGAATCATTTTCCTGCCCAATGATGAGCACTTGAGTGACAAATACAGCGATGCGAGGTACTCAAGGCCACTCTGCTGGTAAGGATGGAGCACTCCATGCAGAAGCAATGGCAGCTTGATCATGTTCTCAGGTGACCACTTGACAGGAATGACCACACTGGCAAATGGCTTGAATAGACTCAGAGTTGGGGATCTGGCAAACACATCATCCTGGATGTCTTCCATTGATACATCTGCCTCTGTCTCTGTGGGATTAAAATCACTGTCGATCGTATCTGTGCCTGTCAAGCTACCAAACCGATCAATTTCCTGAACACAAGGAAATTTTTGAATACATGCACCTGATACTACCAACCTAACCCAGCTGTGACAATGAACTGAAACAAAGGATTGAAGTCACCATCATATTCAGTGGTTACTGGTCACCATCCAAATAGGCAGTCTTGACTAAGAGAGGGGAGCATGTTTGGGAGTGGCAGAGGGGACTTGAAGCATTCTGAATTTCAAGACTTGGGCAAGCCAGAATGGCTGCAAAACCTAATTCCTGATATGGTATTATTCGGATCAGTCAGTGTGAATCTGTGCTTAACGCTACTTATGTTTTTTATTGGTTTGCTCATTTTCTTTATTGGGCTGATCACCTTCTTCTGACAGGTCACTGGCACATCTTGTCTGTGTGCGCGCACGCGTGCTCATGCACTTGCCAATGCTTGCCCATCACCATCGTCTTCGTGCATTGCGGCCTGGGATGAGTCCAGTCCATATATAAGGTATCTGATGCTATCCGATTCGCCTGATACATACGGCCTTGGCTCGCCTATGACTTGGTGAGTGTCTGGTGTACCGTGTGACTGGCATTTTTAGCTTACCACATCAACACAGTGAGTTCATATGGTTGCTAGGATGTCTGGGGTCGCTGGGATGGAGCTGGGATGGCTCAGGTACTAGTACGTCCATCATTGTGCATAGGCGCTGCTCGTGCTAATCCACATGTTTCTCAGCTACTAGTAGCATACCTGTTTTGACTCGTTTTGAGGCGGAGTTTTTCAGCTTGTTTGGCACGTTTATGGATGCAGGACATCTGCCTGCTGGTCAACCACGCCATTCTTAGGCTCTCGTGCGTGACCAATGCACCTGCCCATCATCTTCGTGGTGACCTTCTCATCCTCAAGTATTGCCAGGGTCATGAAAGCTGTTGCATTGGGTGATCTGTCGAAGCAAATCGACATCAATGCTAGGGAGAGATCTTGGACTTGGAGAACATGGTGAATGGAATGGTCATTCGTCTCTGGGCTTTAGCTGCCGAGGTTACTCGTGTCACATTGGTTCGATGTACGTCACCGAGGTTTCATGAGGCTGTTTGGTATTGATTTCGTCACAGGTGAATCGGATGTGTTCGAGCTTGACGGATCAAGTGTGGTCTATCGCCAATGTCACAACTGCCATCACCAAGGGTGATTTGACCCAGAAGATCGAGATCTCGGTCGAGGGTGGAATGTCAACATTGAGGGGGCTGTCAACTCTATGGTCAATCAGTTGAGCGCATTCGCCTCTGAAGTCACACATGTTACCTTGGAAGTCGGAACTCAGGGTACCTTGGGTGGTCAAGCTCACATGGAGGGTGTATAGGGAATTTGGGGGCAGATTTGACTCGCAATGTCAACGTGAGTATTCATCTTGTGGTGACCATTGGTGTGGCCTGATCGCATCTTGCTTCACAGAAAATGGCTAGCAATTTGACTGATCAAGTGCAGTCTATCTTGGATGTCACCAAGGCTGTGGCGTTGGGTGATTTGAGTAAGGTGGTCAATGTCGACGTCCAGGGAGAGATGCTTGATTTGAAGATGACAGTCAACTCCATGGAATTGTCAACACTTGCGAACGAGGTCACTCATGTGTCCTTGGAAGTCAGGATGGAGGGTATTTTGGGAGGTCACTGGCAGGCTTCCGTTCCTGAGGTTCAGGGAATGTGGAAGGTTTGTCGGATCTGTTGGATGCCAAGCTGAGGTTGACGTGCCCTCCATGATGGATAGATCTTAACAGGCAATGTCAACTTGATGGTTATGAATTTGACCAACCAAGTGCGTTCTATCGCCGAAGTCACCAAGGCTGTCGCTGCTGGCGACTTAACCTGGAAGATTGAAGTCAATGTACGTGGCGAGATCAAAGAGTTGAAGGAGGCTGTCAACAGCATGATTGAGAGTTTGAGTTTGTTTGCCAATGAAGTTACTCGTGTCACAAGAGAAGTTGGAACCAAGGGACAATTGGGGGGACAAGCCCGAGTCATGGAAAGCGGAGTCTGTCGGGTGGTACTTGGAAGGTGCACTTAGGCCCATCAGCAAACCAGGGATTAGGCTGCAGTACCTGCAGAATTTCCAGCTTGCATAGAGATCCCAGACTTCCCAGATTTGAACTTCCAGTGGTAACAGACTTCCCAGCATTTCCAGGCTCCCCATGCTCAGGCTTTCAGCAGGCTTATTCAAGTTCATAATTTGGCTTAAATAGTAAGCTGTAGGAAAGTTCAACTCTCCATATCTGACTGCTCACAAAAATATCATTCCAAGTACACATGCATATCTAGCTAATACTTTGACATCACAGGACCATTGTTCTCGCACTACTATCTACTACCATACTTGGGCAGCAACCCAGACACCTTCACATGCACCCGGACGACATGCACGCCCCCATCCTCCGTCGCGCTCGCAAAGCAGTACACGCCCTCGATGGTACTCACTCTTGATGCGTGCATGATGCTGTGTGTACATATGCCGCAATTTGCTCGCCACGCTCTGTTCCAACTGCGCCATATCCCAAATCTTGACGCTCCCATCGTCTGACGCCGGCACGAAGAACGCGTGGTCGGGCGCGACGGTTGCTTTTAATACTGTGCGATGAAGCTTTGCTGCACAGCGTTGCGCCAACGGATCGGGCCTTCGTGCATGCACAGACCGAAGTCGTGCTGGAGTTCGCAGTTGTTGTCATAGACATTCTCGAGCAGGTTGCTAAGTACCGCTTCTTGGCCGTCTGTGCAGCGGTAGTGCATCAGCGAGGAAAGGTGTGGAACGCGAAAGGTATACCGTAGGTAGAGATAGGCTGGAGAGACGCGACGCGTGCGCGCACGGTCTGCCGGGCGATGACCGTCATCAAGTTGGGTGATGGCCTCCGCGAACGCTCTGGAGAGTGCTCTTGACGGATGCTCGCGGGCACTTCGACGACCTGACAGCAGGCACGGCCTCTTGTCCGTCTTTGCTCCCGACCTGGAGACGCTGTGGCGCACAGAGTAACGAATTCATCGTCGAGAACACGGGCTCCGTTGGGCTACCAGCACATCATGAACTGGGGGTATGTTGGATGGGGCAGCTCCAGGGAGTGAAGACGACTGCACAGCCGCTTACTTGGCACGCTCGCAGGCTGCAGCCACGAGGTTGAACGACGACGTCGAACTACTGATCATCGTGAGGCGTCGGCGCAATTCATCAAGTGGGGGCGAGTTTGGAGCACAGTCAATGCTCGTAGCACGGCTCATCCGCGGGGTACCAAGTTGGGTGATTACGTCGCTCGAGCGGCATGCGGAACGCACGAGGTTGTTGGTGGAGCGCAATATGACTCATATGAGGGAGATGGCTTGAGGAACGATGGAGAGTTTCTGGAGCTCGATGTCTCCTGTCGTTCGAACGATCTTTTCGTCATCATCATGGTAAGTGTTCCGCGTTAAACATTTACCGTCATCTCAAGCCCGTTTCGACCAGTGCTTTCTTCGCCTGTCACAGATCCTCCAAAATTTGACGGTATAGCTGGATGGCAAGTTAGATTGATCGCGGTCTGTTGCAACGCACTGGATAACGGCAAGGTCTACCCGATACGCGAGGGTCTCAACAGACGGAGAGAGCGACAGGCTGCGACTTGCACTAGGTCATTTGTTGCTGCATCCAAGATGGACATGACTGCATCATCCGAGTCTAGAACGGCTGAGTGACAGATGATCCGAAGCAGTGCGAGAACGTACCATCGTCCCTGTTCGCAGAAAGGCCTGCGACACTTTGCCAGCGGTTGATCTGATGCGGGTCGAGATCGCACGCGAGTTCTCCGGTGCACTTTGTACTCCCCACCTGCACGTTGAGATGCTTCTTCGGTCACGATTGTACGTGTAGCCAGTGGCTGCTCCCTTTCGTCGGCGTTGCGTGTCGAGGAATATCGCTGACTCGGAGAACGGAGTGGTCGTCTTGGATCTGATAGACTTGCTTGTTTGTCGTCGTCGATGAGGGAAAGTGTCACGAGGCACCCAAAAAAGGAAGTATATAGGTAAAACGTGCGTAGTAAATCATCCAATCAAAACATGGCAAAATCAGTCAGTCAGCTATCGTCAACGTTGCCGGCCCATCAAGAACAATGCCCGTCGTTCCGAAACTGACTTGCCACATGATATGTATAGATACAATGAAAGTATTGTACATAGACAGTTGACCCAATCAATCTGACAACGAATGAAAAAAGTTTGGATCACCGTACTTATTCAACCAAAATTGCTCGTATGCTTCCATCGCTGTCTGCATTCGCAAACGAGTATGCGCCTTTTCACCAAACCGGGGGATCAAGTGGGCGTGTGAGCGAATGCGACTCAAAGGGATAATGTAACCTTCTCGACCCTCTTGCGTGACCGCGCGTGTTAGAAGGTGGAGTCCTGCAGACGAATCATACCGTACGACATTGAATTTCTGTACGTAGGCAAGAATCTCATCGCGTACATGAGCGGGCCTATCTGGCCAGATCGGACGAAAGATTAGTCAAAGTTGAACAACGTGGTGACCTGACGCACGTTGGTGTTAGATGGGAAGCGAAATGGAGATGACAACACAAACTTACCCTGAAGTCCCTGCGCAGGCCACAGGGATGCATCTGACGTACTGACGATGGCAGGGTCGTAACGACCAACGGGCCACGTACCACAAGGAGGATGGGCAGAGAGCGACTGCGCTGGTTCCAACTCGTTCTGCACGAAAAACGGCTTTGTTTGCACACGAACCTTGTACCATGCTTGAATACGACTGAAGGGTATCGGGTCGAAGTCTGCGCAATGCAAACGCCGTGGAATTCGAGACGTGGGCTCGGTGTGAGTGGATTGGCAATGCAGGAAGTAATGGATTGCGCGGGGGAGGTCGAAGAGACGGAATGTTTCGATGGCATCATCGAGGGATAATTTTGTAAGGTTTGGGTCTCTTCTGAGGTGTAAAGCCGTACGTTCTATCATGAATGTTCAAAATGGGCTTGGGGCAGAGGGGAACAGCCCGTCGTGCAGCGCTTTTGCTCTAGTGAAATAGTCGGTAACCTTGCATTTGATGCATGGTGAGTTACGTTCTGGATCGTTGTCGTTATCACGGTGATCGTCATCGTCGACAGCGGCAGCAGCAGCAGCATCAAGCTCGGACTGGCGAAGGGAAGTGGCGTGGTCAAAAAGAAAACATTTCTCGACACGATCGAGATAGCGACACATTTGAGATTGCGAGTCATGATTGTTGCCGGAACGGGCGGGCTTCTTGACAAGGTGAATGTGGGCGCGTTCCGTTACCTCAGCCATCCACTGCATGGGAGACCCTTGTGAACGGATGCTAGGCGCAACACTTTGCAACAGCTCCAGTTTGGGAATCTCCCAGTGATCGATGATGTGGTTGACACCGTGTGCTTCGGCTTTGATGATAGATGGCTTGTTCTCGTGAAATCCTCGCAACATGTGCTCAACCCTGGTGATGTCTCTCTCTCGAAACTGGGGAGAATAGTAGCGGAACTCAGTAAGGGAGCGCAGAGTTAGGAGACATTTGCGCGGCACGGCTCCAGCAAGGATGCCGACGAGATAGTGTTGGATGTTGCGATGGTCACGTCCCGACGAGAACGTAAGAGCGGAGATGCCATCCGGAAAATGTCAGTAACCGATGAGGGGTTGGAGTAACGAGAACCGGTAATCCAATTCGTCAGCGCCGATGAGATTGACGGCCCATGAGTGATCGTGGTCATTGGCGAATTTCCACCATTGATGGAGCGATTCGGGACAGAAATTGATGGAAGGTTCGACGAGGGGCCAGCTCCCCCAACATGGCTCCGCTACGCCATTGAGATAGGGTCCACAGGCTTTGAAAAATTCGGTGAACTGGGATGCTGGGGTCGTTGCCGTGATCTTCTTCAGCTCGGAAAGTGTGTCGAGAGCGGTGCGGATGGGATGTCGGAAAGGATCCCCGAACTGCTTTTTCGTTGCCTTTGTGATATACGATGCGTTGCTATGGATGCATGCCAACGTCTGTGCCTCAGGCACGTCAGCTATATACGCAGCTAGCATCGTAAAACAGTATTTGCTGTTCCCTGACGGGTCGCTCATCATCCGACCGTACTGTGCAGCTTTCTTGAGTGGATCGATCACGATGTTGATGCAATGATGAAGCAACCTATCTGCGAGTACCCCTCGAAGACGCTTGACCGGGTGAGTAAATTTGGGTATGGGAAGGAGGGCGAGAAGCATGAACGCGTTGCTTCGAGCTTTGCTGCGAACATTCTTCGATATGTTTGCAAGGGAAATGAGGAGAGGGTGTGCCTGCCAATTTCCAATGGTCGTGATGTTCGTCTTGTCGGACGACAGGATAACGCCGAGGAGTGTCGCCCCGGTAGGTAGTTGACTCTGTTCATCGTTAGAGTTCTGACAAGGTATAAGAATCTAGCACTCACCTGCAGCTCCCACGCATAGTCACCGGTGAGCCATTCTTGGTAAACACGCTGAGTCGCGTCGGCAGTTTCATAGAGCTTGCGTGGACAAAACTCTATATGCCCAGCAATGCAGGGATTGGATAATATAGCTTGAAGACACTCGATTGGGTCTCGAAAAAATAGGCGCAGGGATTTCTTTGTAGGGTATTCTGGCCAAATGTCGGTAGATTTCCAGTGCGGGCCGGATGGGAGCATCTCTATTCGTTTGCGTAGTTCCCTAGTGTTGGAAAATGAGATGGGAAGTTGTTCAACCTGGACACGAAGTCAGAATAAATAGTGAGATCATGATGCACGAGAAACCCACTAGTCGTATGCTGAGCAACCTGTCTGTCTCCAGCATGCTCAGCTCAGATAGCATAATCCATTGGGCCATTTCCCAGTCGCGCGCCCCTGAAAACGGATAGAAGAGGTTACATTTTCGCTCTTCAGCATGAATATCCCCATTGAAGGTATCTAAAAATGTTTGGCCACCTTCGAAGTTTTTTGAAGTGTCTGGGAAGGCCACCACCGAATAACTGCCAGTGTCAGGACTCGAATTGAAGCTAGGATGGTCGTGAACCCGGGGGAAAGGGGGGAAATCGTAGGTTGGAAGAGGGTCATGAACGGGATATGCTGGCAGAACGGAGGGTGACCGCGGGTCTAGGTTTTGACCCGCGAATTGGCGTCGCCTGACTCTGGTAGCTATCGCGATATGTCAAGCGTGCGAGCGTCGACCCAACGTTTGACATTTGGAGAGGGGCTGATTTGTGTGCTGTAGAAGCACCGAAGTGCTTTTGAAGGCTCTGCCGCAATCGGGACAGAGGGCGGCGCGGCGATCCTTCCAATCAACCTTTGGCATCGACAAGGCGAGTTGATGGTAAGACTTCTTCACCGATGCAGCGCGTGGCCAGGGCCAAATCAGATCTGGGCGAGGGTCGGCGGGAAGAATGTTGGTTGGTAACGGAGTCGCACGATTGGAGCTTCCGTTGATGTTGATGTGGTAATGGAGTGATGAGGGAGGTGCTTGAAGGCGACGCAAGGACTGTCGACGCTCGACTTGTACAATTTAAGAGAGGCGTCCCCTTGAGCTTGTTTCGTTACTCTCCGAACCTTATTTGGTACACGAACTTTGGAAGTGAACGGAGATTCAAACTTTGGACTTTCAGCATTGCGTCATTGGGACGCAAAATGGGTGAGTTATGACTTGTATAATGATACAAGTGAAAATATGTCCTGTCAGCAGTTGCATACAAAAGTGCACACTCTTCTGGCAGTAACCACACCGGCCCCTCCCTCTCGCGCTCATCATCCATCGAGCCGGAAGAATCTGTTCATTCAGACACATCAAGCGTTGATCCGCTTGACTTTGTTGACCGTCCAGTAAGATATAATCACTACATCAAATGGCCGCTGATGTTTACACAGGGGATTCGGATGCCGCTTGAACAGCCATACAATGCTGAAGAGGCAGAATTATTGATCGCTACCGTTCGTGCTCAGCGCGACATGCTCGAGGCCCAGCTCGTCCTTCAGGTGGGAAGGATTAAACACAACTGAGCTCGAGTCAACTACCACGAGCTGCAACTTCGGAAAGCACAGCAGCATGCGGACAAAATTCAAGAAAAATTGGACTTGGCAAAACAAATGGTGGGACGAGCGAGGACAGTGATTTCTGATCGTGGCTATCTTCTTGCACTCTCTCTTTCTCCCCGACATCCACGACTGAAGAAAAACGCACGCAGTAAGTTTATCAGCCGGTATATCATATCTTATTGATTGATTGTGTACAGAGCACCGTCTGACGGCGTTTCTTTAACGAGGGTATGGGGTAGTATATATAGTACATACGTTTGCCCATAGCTGTTGTACCCCTTTAAGCTCAGACAATCAGTATCCGTCAGTGCCTACTAGAACATCGAAGTCCCATCCATCATCCATCAAAGGTTTGACATGTCGGTCACGTGTGTCGGTCACATGTGACTTGGCGCGCCAAATCGTTGTTGATTGAAACGCACATACCCTCATACCCACCACTACAATCACATCAGCCCACGCACGTCATCGAGCAGTCTACGCCAACAACACGATTCAAGTTGAACTCAGAACTCAGAGCTGCCCAATTGTAGCGATCAGTCAACGCTAAGACTAGTTGGTCACTAGTTGCCATCAACCCACCGATGCTGATCGCTATCCAACAGGACCATTGGATAATCGATTGCACAAGACTGAATGATGAACATCGCGCCCGAGTCAGCCATCGTTGACGGCGCTGCTGCTGCAGTTCCTGACATCAGTGTCACCGAAGTCCATAGAAGGACACCATCACCGTCATGCTCTGGTCCCCCACCAAACCCAGTCAGCACTCCAATGAAAAAAGACAAGCCCATTCACCCGTTCTATTCGACATTGACCTGGTATTGCCACCCCACGCTTCACTCCATTGGTAGACAGATCCAAGGCCACATCGTCGGTCCGATGCCCATAAGCGACTTTCTCAACACTTTTCTCCCCCCGGACCTTATTCCCGGGTACCGCCCAGTCACGACTTTCCACCCCTCCATCTCTTTTCAAAGAACTGTCACTGCTTCAGGCGAATTGAATGCGTACCGACCCTTCGTAAGTCGTCTAGTTGCAAGCAGCATTACTGTGTTAACCACCGTCTTTTAAGATTGAAGAGTTGGCTCCATTCGCCCCCCGACTTCATTTCATGGACTCACATGCCCGAGGAGACAAAGAGAATGGGTACTCGTTCGAGATAAAGCCCGACATAAGCGTTTATCACCCCTCGAACTTCGATCCGGACTGCCCTCCAGAGCGCTGCCATATCTCCAACGTCGACTTGCTCATTGAATTCAAATGGAGGGATTGTGATGATCCCTTTGTCGTCCCCTCTCAAGACGCCTGCCCCGACACATCCAGTTTCCTCGGTAACTCCAATGCCGAGAACGACACAATCGGCCAGATTGGGGCGTACACCGCTTCCGTGTTTGCTTCCCAATTCTGCACGCACTTCTTTTCAGTATTTGTGCTGTGCGACAATGCATGCTTGATCCGATGGGACCAGGAAGGTGCCGTTGTTTCAGAACCGTTTGCATACAATTCCGACCCCTCACTCGTGGAATTCATCTCGCGATACTCGATGGCCTCAGCTGAGCTACGTGGTATGGATACCACCGTGGCCAATGTTACCGGGGATAAAGCAGCACGCGCATGGGAGAAACTAGGATTAGACGCAAATACCCCCATGTTCAAGACGACCGTGCCAACACTTGGCAACAGGCCACCAGTGACGGTGATTTTCGCCAAGCCATCTCCCCGCCCTTCCATCCCAATCGGTCGTTCCACACGTGCTTGCCCTGCATACGACGTTTTGCAGGCTCACGTGGTGTTCTTGAAAGAATCTTGGCGTATCTCTGCTAATGATATCATCCCCGAAGGTCAGATCTACGAAGGACTTAACCGCCGCAAAGTTCGCTTCACTCCCACCTGTCTCGCAAGCGGCGATGTCATACATTCGGATAAACAAACGACACAGTCGTACAAACTCTCGTCTTACTCCTGGGCCTTTAAGTTAAATCTACAACTTATCCAACACGTCCATTACCGCCTTGTACTCGACATCGTTGGCAAACCCTTGACAGAATTTAGCTCCATGAAAGAGATGGTACAAGCCATTCATGACGCACTTGTTGGTAGGTCACCTAGTGCGACATTCAGACAATATACTGACGCCTTCGGCTGTTGGGCGACAAAGCACATATGGATGCACTTGATGCAGGGTATATCCACCGAGATCTCAGCCCGGGTAACTTAGTCATCTTCGGTGGTCGTGGGTATCTGATTGATTGGGACCTCGCGAAGTCGAAGACATGCCTATTACCCCGCCGAACCACACACACGGTGCGCTATCATCCATGTTAATGAAATCTTACTGACTTCTCACAGGGTACATGGCTATTTGTGTCTGCGCGCCTCGTGGGTGACCTAACTGCCAATCACATGTTCCAGGATGACCTAGAGTCCGCATTCTGGGTGCTTCTCTGGACGGCTATCATGTATTCTCCGTCGTCTCTTACCACCAAGGCTTGCTCCGACTTCGTGAGGAGGACCTTCGAATCAAACCCTGGAGGCGTAGAAAAGTGTGGTCTATTCACATGGCAAGTCATCTTTTCACCCCCGCTATTTCCCAATCAACCCGTGCTGGTTGCATTATTACAAGAGCTTCTCGACCTCTTCCACGACTTCTATCTCCAACCCACCCCTCAGCAAAATGAAGCATACCGGAAGTATTTGGACCGCCAACGGGACTCCGCTGAACATGAACCCCCCGACGATCTAGTCGTGATCAACCCTGCCTTTATGCACCATGCAAGCATAGCAAAACTGGCGAGCCACGATCACCTCATATCCTGTTTCGCCCGTCACCTAGAAAAGAGCTGGCCAACCAATAAATCAACCCCCCCCGATAATGGCGCCGTCCCGCAATCATTAAACGGGATCGGCATTTGGGGCGATGAACAGGGTGAAGTGGTGCTTACATCGAAGCATTCATTAAACAACGTATATGAAGATGGGAGTCGGAAAAGGGCCAAGGTTGGAGGTTGAGCAGACGAAATTTTTTTGATCGAGGTAGTCCACATCTCGTCATGGTGACCCTGTTATTTCGGACCTAGTCTAAATTTCCTTGTGTCCTCAGAGCATTTCGTAGTTATTGAATGTCACATCGGCAGTCGGTTGCCGTCGCCCCAACATTTCCACCCTCACGTTGACCATTGTCTCTGTTTTACTGTTTGCCTCTTGGTACTTTGTCTTATGAGCATAGATCAGTCTCCCTCAGATTACCCATTACTGCTTCTATAAGTGCCAATACAAAGGTTCTCACGCGGAGTCTCGAAAACTTGTCTCTCGGCTAAGTTCTTCTTTGCATGCTCAACTTTCGTCGAACTTGTCTGAGCTCTTTGTAAGCGCAAATCATCGGCCATGAAGAGCAAGGTACGTGCCAACCACTAAAACATTGTTCCGTTGATGTTTGAATATGTTTTCCCAGGAGTCGCCTCGGCGTTCTACCCGTGCCGGCCGTGGTGCAGGTGGCCAATGTACTCAAGATGCGAAACTCGAAGCCATCCAGACTGCTCGGAGCGCAAAGCAGCCTGTAGTAAATGAAAATGCGATTGCTGGTGAGTTAGTAGAGCCACTTACTCCAAAGCCACGCTCGTCCCATCGGAAGAGGAAGAAGCATAAGATCAACCCTCAATCTCCTGAAAGAGATTTACGAGTGGAACGACCTGTTCCTGCCTTCCACCAGGCAACTGAACTCAATGAATTTGGGTTTGTGGTGCCTCAAGATACACAACAGATGGACACAGGCTCCACGGATGAAACTCAGAACAGAAAACGCAGTTACTCTGGATTCAATGAGGACGATAGTGAAGCCCCCTTTCCCCCTCTTCCCAATCCCTGTCAATTAATTTCTCATAGACCAGCATGGTAATGGTGGCCCACACGATGGAAACAGTGTTCCTCCGGCCCCTTTCATTCAGAAACGTCAACGGAAGCAAGTTATTGACAGCGACAAAGAAGAGGGAAACCAGGACGATGATGAAGACATAGCTCCCCCACGCCAGTCAATGGGTCTTGTGAGTGAGCGAGGAGAGCAGGACGACGTTGGAGACACGGCTTTTGCACCGGGCATGCAGGTGAGGCATTTTTATTCTTCAATTCAGATGTACACCCAACCCATTCATAGGCGAGATATCCCACACCTGGCTTGGAATACGGTCGCACACCCTCTCCCATACTTGCTCCCGTTGCAGAGAGTCCGCTATACTCTAAGAGATCACGCGTAAATCCTCCTGCAAGGAAAACCGTCGAGAAGCTCGTGAAAATTTCATTGACGAACACCAAAGGTGTGTCCCTGCATTTCGACTTAGTATTCTGATCCATCGAATTCGCAGATGTTCTTCGTGAGCACCAAAAGAAGAATGGGTTGCCCAAGCCCCCCAAGCCCTCTAACCTCCTTTCAGTGGAGAGGCAGGACGTCTTCGTGGACCACCAAGAGCTTTCAGCTGATGGTGCTGAAGAATTTCATGGCATTGACTGTGATGTTATCGACAATGAAGACAGTGGTGACAGCGATAGTGAAGAAGTCGAGTTTGACGACGGTCAAGAAACCCACCCCATCAACAAAGATGCTTGCAAGTTGAAATTTTACACTAGGACATCGTGGTTGTACATCCTCGACCATGCCCGTTTCATCTCACGCTGTGCCACAGTCACGGAAGGTTTCCCCGACCGCCTGGGAATGTTGAATACCTGTGCCGACGAGTATCTGAGCGAAGCCATTGATAAGTACAGGAGGTGAGGGGTGGAGCTGGACGATTCTTGCCTCAAGAACTACGGTCTCGAAATGAAGATTCTGGCATGTATGAATCATGATTGCAGAGTCGGTACTAACTTATCTTTCTCAGTTATACAATGATCTTGGAAATTTCCGCTCGTTCGCGAAGAAGGCTGCACGTGTCGCACTCAATCAAATCTTTGATCTTTACCCGCCCACTGAATGCAGTCAAACCCAAGCTGCTGCATATATCAAAAAAAGATACAAGCACCTTGTCGCAGACTCGAAGTTCCTCCATTACCTTGACAAGGACAAGGTACGTGATCTGCTGCTGCGATATTATGCGGTGGCGGAACAACGCACAGCAATGTTGTTGACTTATCACGATGCATTCAAGGGCGAGTGCATACAATTCGGTAATGCGGCACTTCAACGTACTTGTGTTGGCATGTATTACGACGGACGTTCGTCTCTTGCGGAAAAATTTTCAGATATTTTTTCTCAAACAATCCCGCGTCGTGCTCACATCTTTGCTGCTACTATGGTATGCTTCATTCGTCTTACTATGGTGTGGGGCTGATTTTCTGGGCTTACAGCTTGCTATGGCACTTGACGAGTATGAAACAGGAGTCTACAAGCCTGCCGATGTCAAATTCAACGTGTTCCTCTCAATGTATGATGAGATGGAAGGACTTTATGGAAAGGTTTGCAATGCATATGCTGAAGTCACGAGCGATGAACGTCATAGAGTTGCCGCACATGGTTGGTAAGTGGCATGAACTTGTTCTTTGTTTCAACAGTCAAAGGTCGACTGCGTTGTTCAGTGCACACAATCCATCAGTGAAATCTGCAAGTAAATTCAAGAAATCCAGGTTCTCGGCCTTCCTTTAGTATTGTTTCTTTGTCGTTACTTTCTTGATCAATGGCAAATTTTGGTGTGGTATTGATTATTATGAGTAGCTAAGCTCGTACAACTTGAAGGGATTGATAAGTAGGTGAGCGCCCAGCCTCACCGTTGTTACTTTTTGTGTGCAGCACCCATTGGTCCTCCTAGCCCATTTCCTCATCCCTATCCTCCCCCGCTCATCAGTACCCGTGATGACATGCATCCACGACGCTGTCACCCTCTTCTCGCCATACTCCTTGCCTGCCTGTCGGCGCCATGGTATGCATCGTCGTCATCCAGTCATATCACCTACTTCGTGCCATGCCCCTTGTCATCACCACCGTCCACGGAGTCGCTGTTCTCCCTGCTTGTGTATATTGGCACGCGTCGTCGCCATAGTGGTTGGAGGAGTTGTGTAGCCGAAGGTCTCAGATGGCTAGGAAGGGCAGATGTGCCCAACTTAAAGGGTATGGCAACGTGAACATTGTGTCTTGACTCGGACTTACGTTTAGTCGCTTTGATAACGCCGGACAGCGTTTGGCTGTAACCTCTTGGCAATGGTGGCCCGCGTACGTGCCCATTTCTGACAATCGGACTGAGTTTTCTAGGACTGGAACGAAAAGGAAATAGACTTTATCGAGGTGCTTCAACTCAGCTCGGCGTGAGTCTTGGCTACATGGACTCGTCACATCCAATCCCAGCAACCAGCACGCATTCACCTACCTGGGGTGGGCTTTCGTACTGTCCCAAATTGCTGCCAAGATCATGGATATGAAGGAAGTCCCTGATCCGTATCAGTCATTTTATGACTCTCGCCCATCCGTTGCGCGGCAAAGAGCGGGAATCTACGTATGTTCTTATGGGTCGCGTGGCACTAGGCAACGAAGTGGACCTGTTCAAGTTGCTGCACAACTTGCTGACCTCTTTTCCCCTCTTCGCTACCTCAGTCGCTTGGAAGACCGGGTCAACCGTAACAGACCCCAACGCAGTCGCGTACCGTTCCGTATTGAAGGGTAAGTGGTTCTTACTCGAAGTGGCGTGGTGCCAGTGGCTGATTTTCTTTTAGGCTTCCTGATGACTGTTGTGGAGTTGGTCCCCGTGGAACTTGTCCCAGATTTCGACCCGCTTGTTGAAGTGCGGATTGCGTTGTTTAGAAGGAGCGAAAGTCGATCCGTGGTCGGCATATGTCGACAGTTCTGCCAGTGGCAATCTGATTGGCGGCAGGGCGTCGTGCGGCGGGCCATAATAGATGTTGCTCGGTTGCGCTTCCCGATCCACTTTAGACCTCTTGTCCGGCTCCTACGTGCAACGACTGCTTCCGGGTTTCTTGACACCGATCCACTTTCCATGACCTCTTCCGCGGAATGTTCCCAGTCTGTGGACAGGGAAAAAGAAGCTAAACAGGAGATCTGCACTCACCACGTCTTCTACTACATGGACAAGCTTCCGACCTTTTCGTTCGTCATCCCCTTTTCGTCTTGCAGCGGTCCTAATGCAGTGTATGAGAGGGTGCAATACGGGTGTTCCGCCTCGGCACCTGGATTAACGTATACCAACTCCCGAGTGATTCGACTGCCTGGCGGTTCGAGAGTACCACCGCGATCCATCGGACGACTTCTTAGTGGTGACGGTGGTGACTTCGTGGCGGTATGTTGGCAGCACGAGTACAGCGGCTGGAAGGTTGTCACGGTCTTGGATGTACTCATGGAATACGTTACTCGCCGGAGTGTGCAGGGTACGGCGGACTTGTATCAAGACATGACTTTCGGTAGAACAGGCCCTGGTTCATCGCCTTTGATGCTAAGGCTAGAAGAGGTCGGGATGGAGATTGGCGACTCGGATGGAGGTGACGAAGCACTCGCGACAGATGCACTCGACCTCATCCAAGTCCGCACTGTCATACAGGACAAGCCCATTCTTGTGGAGGAGCTACTAGAATCTCTTGAGGGCGGGCAGTGCCACTACCCAAACAGAAAACAACTCTGCCGACTTGGTCCAACTAACTACGATGATCCTCGAGGAAGCTCTCACCTGTTCTCAAACCCGTGGTTTCTCGCATACCCAGCTTGTAAGTCATCAGCGATGAGCGTACTTTCGGCGTTGCTTACGTTGCCCAACTTGAAGTACTCCCTCCGAGTTTGGCTATATCAGCCTATATGTACGTTCTGCAGTCGCGCTCTTTGGTTCCAGCCGGACATCGGGCTTCGCGGCAGTCGCCTTGCCTGCAGAGCGAGCTACCGGACAATATACAATGACTCTTACGTTGCTCTTCATCTCTGTGTTGACCCTTCCACCCGACAATCAGCGTTTACGACAAGTGAAGGAGGAGGTTCTCATGCGAGCCGCCAACTTCATCCACGGCGAGATCTGGGTGGAGCACCTAGGGTGGAAATATGTCCAGCTGGGAGATCGTTTCGAGATTGGCAGACGGATATCATCCTTCTTTGCATACGTCCTCTTCCAGTCACCCCCTGCCATCAGCAGTCGACCATTCCCTGTTCTCAGCCAGGCCGTCATCGACACACTCCTCCACAAAGCCACTACTTCTACTATCAATCCCCTCGTATCGGCCATTGCAGCGGGCCCAAATATCCTTGGGTCACTTTACGCTGCAAGGAGGCTTGGAGATGTCTGCCGTCTCATATACCTGCTCGAGTCGCATCTTCAACTCGTGCGATTAGTGCTCGATTATAAGCAGGGAGTCCCCAACAACGCCAAGCCATCCCTGCTAGAGCAAGCGCTCTACGCCAAAGCGGCTGGAGGTGCGGGTTTCTCCGACTCGGCGAGAGCTCGTGTAGATCCCGTGGATGTGCTCGCGACGTTCGTCAAGGAGAGGGACGTAGGCACCGTGGTTCCTCTAGAAGCCATGCGCGTCCTGCATGCCCTTTGCGCTTCCCTTTTGCTAGCGGTTCCCTCGCCCCCGACGATCACTAGTCACCTCTCCAACCCAGAAGCTACGGTTGCTTCCTTGGTCCGCATCGTGGAACATCCGTACAAAGAATTCGCCCTTCGAAGTGCCGTTTGGAGCTTTATTTCTCTCGCCGTAGACAAGGAGCCCGCTCTTTC